>OX328132.1:68000468-68168791 GCA_946811695.1 Gonocerus acuteangulatus | reverse complement strand
CGGACCAATGGTAGATATTTTCTGATTTTGTGTAATCATTATTTCAACTTTTTTTTTATCGTGTTGAATAATTTATGGTATTATTTTTGTAATTAAGTACTGTCAGACGCAAAACTCTTATATAAGGAGCCAATATTTCCACGGCGCATTTTAACTTAGCTTTTATAGGAGAATAAAGAAAATAGATGATGGCTAATTCATTCCCTCTATAAAACTTAACACATCGTGTATTGCATTTCTTTTCAAAATGAGATAATAAACTTGCTTTTTTATTGTTGCAATAAAGGATTTATTAACACTTCCTTCAGGAATTTGCTCTCTACATTTTTGGTTTACAGTCAATCAATTTTTCATTGCGGAGTAAAGTAATTTTCTCTAAATTCTTCATTCTAAAGAACGTTTTTATTGACTTACACCTATGTAATAAACTCACACACGAAGGTATTTATATTTTTATATACGTTTATATACATGCATAGTAGAGTCTTACTAATTTCAAGAAGGAAAAACTAATTGTTATACATACAATGTTTGAACTGATGAATTAAAGATATAATATATATATATATATATATATATATATATATATATATATGTGTGTGTATATATAGGGAAAAAATAATTGCGTTTTATGTATATATTCTTTTCAATTCTTCATCTCTTTCTCTCACTGTCTTATATGGAATATTTTGGTCTCTATAGCGGAACATCTGGGAGGCTGGGATGATTGAACGAAGAATCTTAAACACATCTTATTTTCTATATTTGTAAGGCTCTTATTTAGAGAATCTATTGGTTTAAAATCCCAGCATTATCTTACTTACCTGCATTTTTATCACGTATGGTAATAATCTGTCTTGGGCGTATATAAGAGGTGAGTTACACCCCTTCCTCCGCCGAAATTTTGATTTTATCGGTAAATATGTGTCCTAAAACACTTAAAAATGAGTTAAATAAGACCACTTAAAATATGTATATTTTTTTAGTGTAATAGCGTTTTAGTTGGCTAACTATCCCAACTTCTAGATTATTAGTATTCAATACCCACCAAATATACGCAGCCTCCCCCCAAAATTGTTTCTTTTATACGCTCATGTAGTCTGTAGTCAATAAATAAATAACAATTCCTTTTAGTTAATGTTTATATTATTCTGATTAATATAATAATATTTGCATATCTATTAGATTTGAAAATATTTACTTCATAACCGTGTCATTATGAATCGCAAGTTTAGTTAGCATGCTCAACTCAGTCTTTTAATTTTGCATAATTTTTTTTTAACTCCTGTAAGCTACCACATTAAGTTAGTTCATGTTTATTAACTCATAAGATTAGATAAATTTATTTTATTATGTACAACTTAACACCGAAGGCCTCGATTAATATCAATTATCACGATGTGGGAGGTCAGGGAAAAGTCAGGGAAATTTCCATTTCAAAAATTCGGCGGGAAACCCTATATATATATATATATATATATATATATATATATATATATATATATATATATATACATGTACATGAATAAATTCTTTCAAAATACAATACAATATTTAAAGGGTTTGAGAACGAATAGGTTGGAACAGGAGTATTAAATCTGACGCAGGTTCTACAGAGCTGATTCCCAATTCAGTCATGGCGGTGGACCGCAGAACCAGATGGCGACCCCTGGTCGTGCAAAAATTCATTTCCCGTCGAGGCTGGAAAATGCAGGGAGCAGAGCAACACCAGCTGCTGACCAACCTCGTCCACTCAATATTAAAACCAGTTTGTCCACCCAACTATGCCCTACCCGAGCCCCAGTTGGTAAATTGAAATTAAATTAGGCTTTTTACTTAGAACCGCCGGGCCTAATTTTTAATTCATTCTGACGTGCGAGGATATTACGGTTTACTAACTTGCCAAGAAAAATATCCATGAATCAAACATATGCTTGGCGGACAACGTAAAGTAAAATTACAATGTTCAATTAATTTTACCACGCTTCCATCTGTTTATGACAATGATAATAATTAGGCAACCCAGAAGTGCCCAATAGAAAATTTAAGCTTTCAGAATTTATAGATGAAAAACTAAGTATTAATGTATACATGGGGTAGTTTTTATTATAAAAGCTGCCAGTTACTTTTTATCACTGAACACAGGTAAACAATAATACAGGCAAACAAATTTTATTCTATTTTTTTACATTTGATAAACATATAGAAGTAATAATATATTTTAATATGATGTAACGGTAGTAGGTTTATTCTGTGTTATTTTTTAAGGAAAAACAGACTTAAAGTTTTCTACTTTTAGGTTACAGATATATTTTTCATATTATCAAGTATTCAAACTGACTTATTCAGGTCGATTCGCTGCAGTGATGGGCGATTCTAGAATGAGAATCGATTCGAATCGGAATGAAATGAGAATTTCGTAGGTAATGGTAATAATAATCGCGAAATCGATCTGAGCTCGCAGATCTTTTTATTTCGATTCGAATCGATTCAAAAGATCGATTCATATTCGAGAATCGCCCATCACTAGGAATTCTTCTTAATAGAGTTTGTAAGCGTTATATGGTTAAATTTATTCAAAAAAAATGGTTAACGAACTTGATCTTTAAAATTAGACGAAAGATTTGTGTACCAAATTTCATCAAAATCGGACCATACGTCTGGGAGCTAAAAAGCGAACAGACAAATATATATATATATATATAAATTTGAACCACCGTCATTTTCGGTCTCTAGGGGTTCTGAAACATAAAATTTTCTAGTCAGCACTTCCGGATTGTTTCATGAGATCAACCTTATAAGCGGGGTTCCTCTCTATGAAGGGAGGGAGGAACCGCGCTAAAATAATACGGATTTCCGCTGAAGTCATAATTTAAGTTTTCTTTTTTTCTCAGAGGATCGTTCTCACAACACAGTACGCAAGTTACTGATTAAATAATAGGAATAAAAGACCTTTAATTCTATATGAATAACAATGTTTGTAAATAATGAAATAAAAAAGGGAAAGGATTAAATCGCAGAGTAAACAAAACTGACATTTCATACGGTACAGCCTGATAATAATAATTAATTTTAAAAAATATATTATTTTTAAAAGAAAGTAACTACATAGTAAAAATTCAAGATGCCTGGTTGATAATAATTTTTAAATAATGACGGAAATTCATAATGGATAATAATGAAATATATTCAGGATGTTGGAGGTTATATTGAATTAAGTAACTCTTATTTTTCTTACAGGAAAAACTTTTACATTCATTATTTCTTTACATAAAGGAAATCTTTAAAAAATATGTTTTGGGTAAAATACTGGTCAAAAAAGAAAAATGTTCCTACTTTTTTCCATTAACCCAAATATCACAAATTACTTTCTAAACTCATAATAATAAATTGATAAATATAATGTTCAATAAACAAACACATAATTCAAGTTATAAAAAGTGAGCATTTACTTGTAACAGTAAAAAAGAACATTCCAATGATTGCTGCCATGAAAATTAAATGTTAATGGTAGGCTTATAATAGCCATTACTTAAAAAAAATTATAATGCCTAATTATTTTTTACTATAACACGAGAACTAATGATTCAAATAAGATTTCAGGATCACTATCTTTTCGAAATTTTCATCACTGAGCTTATGTGCTTTTGGAGTATTTGCCTTGCTAGCGAATGAAAACAGTCTTTCAACTGGTGCAGATGTCGCCCGAGGCGTGTTAAATTTAATAAACACATTTTTTATATATTTATAATTATTTAACATACTCTTCTTCCTGATTTTCAGAAAATTGCAATCCTGGACTTCTGCTTTCGCAAAAGAATCGTTGCTTGTTACGGTATCGACATTTCCAAAATCAAATATCATTAGGTTTAGATAGGCGAGCTGTAGGTGTCACCTCCGTTAGTGCATCTACCTCTTCTAAAACGTTTTATTAGAAAAATCCAATAATTTCGTCAAGTCTGAATTCCGCATGGATATCACTCAACTGATATTCTATCATATGAATGGGAATTTCGAAATGAGCGGCAAGCAAGGGCAGTTCACTGCCTTTTAAAATTGTTGTGTATCCAGTGAGCAGTCACGCGATAAAAACGTCTGCGCTTTGCCAGATGTCTGCAGTAATACACACATACTTACACCTTCGTTTTATGTACACTATTTTGACGTAGCCTAAGACATTCCCCAGATCAATACCTACCTGTGTCCCAAGTTTAGTCAAAAACGGACAAACGATGTGGAATTGTATAAGGAATAAACATACAGACTGACAGCTGGTAGACGTTTTTGAATTAGCCTACGACACTAACCGTATCAAGATCTATCTGTGTGCCGAGTTTGGCCAAACTCGGTCAAACGGTGTGGATTTGTATAAAGAACAAGCAGACACGTCATTTATATATGTATATATATATATATATATATATATATATATATATATATTATTATTCTTGTGGATGACCCAAAATATTTCTTAATGCGTTTCGTTCTTTTAGGCTTAGGGTCGGGAAAAAGTAGTACTTCCTTGTGTCACACCACTTTATTTTTTCTGCCCTACATGTTTCGTGCTTAATTCATTCGCACCTCATCAGGGGCACTTCTTGCTAAGAAGTCCGTAGAAGATACATGAGGAGACGAGAGGACTTCATAGCAAGAAGTGCCCCTGATGAGGTGCGAATGAATTAAGCACGAAACATGTAGGGCAGAAAAAATAAAGTGGTGTGACACAAGGAAGTACTACTTTTTCCCGACCCTAAGCCTAAAAGAACGAAACGCATTAATATATATATATATATATATATATATATATATATATATATATATATATAGAGAGAGAGAGAGAGAGAGAGAGAGAGAGAGATCAGCCAATGAATAACTGAATAAATAAATGAATTCTTATTCAATAAAAATTTATTGAATAATGATCCAACCCTGTTATTCATAGAATAAAAAAAAGTGCATGAATAACGTTATCAATGAATAAATTATTATTTAATAGAAATTTATTTGAATGATCATTGAATAAAAAATGTATTGAATAATGCCCAACTCTGGGCACAACTATGGACGTGCTAGTTTTGTCTGTAGATATTCCAAGTGTTTGAAGGAAGGTAACTCTGGTTTAAGGACTTGCTTCCCTGAGCCAAAGCACAGCTCCTTGATGATGTAGATCCTCTTCTCATATTACACTTAGAACTTCTCCTAGTACTAAGCGAAGTATCCGGTGTAGATTTCGTTATACCCTGTTTCTTCCCATCCTCCGTAAGGAAATAACTTGCTTATGACTAAGTCCTGAGGTGCCGATGAGATTTTTGTAAAATACTAGCTACCCGTAGTGCCATTCTACAACTACTTTAAATTTAATAGCTGTTACCCAGCGCACATTGGGGCCAAACGATATTTCGTCTTTCAAGAAAGGCTACAGCCTCTCAATCTTAACAGATTTCAATGTATTTTTTTTTTTTTTTAATGATAGGTGATAAAATTTAAAACAACTTTGTCTTGCCAGATTTTTTTTTCTCCTCTTTATTGAATTACGCCTAAATAATTCACGAACTTTTACAATTGAACATAAAATAATATTTTATTTCTCATCTACCTTAATTTCAGCAATGATATTGTTGAAACTAAACATTCAAATCCTGATTAGACATGGGAAAAAATCCTTGAAAATAAATTTTCAAATCATTCAAAAATCATATTATTTCAATTAAGATAAAATCTGTCTGATTTTTTCCAAGTCTAATCAGAATTTGAATGTTTAATTTTAACGATATCAGTGCTGATATTATGTTAGATGAAAAATGAAATATTATTTTATGTTCAACTGTAAATGTTAGTGCATTATTTACACGTAATTTAATACACAGGGGAAACAGAAAACAAAAATCTAGACAAAGTTGTTCTAAATTTTATTATCTTTCATTTAAAAAAAAAAAAATGCTTTGAAATCAGTTGAAATTTGGAGGCTATAGCGTTATAAACACGAAATGTCGTTTGGCCCCACTATGCGGCGTGCCATACTACACCTACTATATATTATATAATAAAAGAAAAATCAATCAAAGATATATTGTAAAAGTATGACTCTGAGTAATAGTATAAACATTGGTATAGAAGAATTTTCTTCCATATCAATTTAATTCCACACCCAGCTTAAATCTGTTAAAGTTCTGCTAGAGCAAAAGACAAATGGCATCTAGGAGCAGTCTTCCAAAACTCCTCACATTGTTGCCCCTTTTTTTCAACAGAAATTATCAAAATTTAATTTAACCAGCATTTATTCAAAGAATAAAGTAAAAACAATTAGATCCAGCGGTTATCCTCTGGATTTATTAGAAGGGTCCCATTCATTCCTGATCCGTTGACCATCTCACCTCCGTTTGGAGCCTTGGTATAGGATCTAGAGATTCCATATATGATTAGTTAGCCGTCAGCACCAATCCTGCCCTCCGGCTTTCTAGGAGTAATTAGGCACAGATCCTTTAACCTATCTATATCCAATCATCAGAAGGTGTTAAAGGAACATTAGAATAAAGCTCCAAGCTGGGGGTATATCTTATTGAAAGTAATTTTTGTAATTTTTTTTTTCTACCAATAAGACATTGAACTTGTGAACTGTTGTTTGTATGGCAATGGATTACAAATTGATTACAAAATTACCACTTCATAATCTTTAAAATTTGCATGAATAAAGGAAAAGGTAGTATTAACCCTTAAGCCATTATTATGAAAATCAAAGCCAATTTCTTGAATTTATAAATAACAAATAAATCAATATTTTTCAATTCTCTGAATAAAACATTTTGGATTAGATGTTAAAGTATCGAGAAAAGTTTCAATTCATCAAAAAAAAAAAAAAAAAAAAAAAAAAAAAAAAAAAAAAAAAAAAAAAAAAATGGCGGCGCTGAGTCTGACGAACCGAAACCCTCTTTTTTCACAGGCGATAGAGTCTCTTATCTTCCAGACTTATATTTATTACAGTACGTATATTTGTATAGTGGTCTTAAGATAGGTTTTTGCTAATAACAATTTTTTACGGGGTCTCCCTGAGGTATATTGGCTAACGCTTTAGATTCATATGCGGGAGATGGTGGGTACCATTCGTTGGTAAAATTCCTCCCTGCACCCTGGTTGTCGGCGCTAATGGCCTAGACTTCGATGCGCCTTAATAAATAAACAATTTTGACTCGTCGCTATGATTTTTTTTTTTTTTTTTTTTTTTTTTTTTTTTTTTTTTTTTACAGCGCATCTACATCTAGGCCATTAGCGCCGACATTCAGGGTGGAGGGAGGAATTTTCTCGACGAACCGGGGGATGAGAAAATTCCTGCCCCCGGTGGGGATCGAACCCACCATCTCCCGCTTATGAATCCAAGGCGCTAGCCACTAGACCACGGGAGACCCCACTATGATAATATTCGTGTTTTACAGAGTTCGACTTGTGCTAGAGTAGTTTCAAGTGTAATGACGCTAGAAAATAAAATTTTTAATTATGTTTATAAAAATGTTTAATTTTAAAACAAATATACATATGCTCCGTGCATTATTCAAGTGATATTTGCGCACACTATAAATCGAACTTAATACTCGTAAGTGTTGTGCGGGTTTAATAGCATATATGCTGGGTCCTTACAGCCGCGTCGCTAAGGCGCATAATTCAGAGAGATATGTTGCTATCTCATACACAAGAACGCTAACAACACACAAATGAGCAGTTGTAGTTTAATTAACAAATAATCATTTCATCTCGTAACTTTAAGTTTGTGGGGGAAGTGTCTTTGAAAATTTACGACCGACAAGCAACTTTTAAACAAGGAAAATTATTTTGTTCCTAACGACTGACTTAAAATAAATAGACAACAAGACATATGGGGCTTCTGGAATGTTGTCCAGGCTGACCACCTGGACGGCAATGCGAATTCCTCCATTTCAAGAGAAGGGAATAATTAAACAACAGGAAGTGCGATTCTCAAATTAGAATTAAATTAAATACATTGCAAGAGTGGAATTCAAATTGGCCGGAGAGGTTGGTAGCTGGCGTAAATACTCTCCGCATTCCAGCCAGTGAGGCCCATCCACCTAGTAATGAGTGTACAGTGTATACAGCAGTATAAACCGCAATAATTCCCAAAACAACTATACATACAATAACTCAACATAGTAATAACTTAGGTTTCTTTTTAAGTTTTAAACACGTTTTAAGCTTAAAATGTAGTTAATGTATTGTTATAACAGTTTTAACGAATTTGTTTTAATTAAAAACATCTTGTCATATTGATCTACACTTCAAAGCATATTCTTCTATAAATTACATGAGACGTTTTGGTCATTTAGCAATTTTCAAATTAAAATATATTAAGCACCCCCTTATGGGTTCTTTTTTACATAAATTCATAATTAAAAAAGCATTTAACCTTAAAAATGGCAGTCAATTTTACATTCTGTACGGGATGTAAAAGGGGACTACTAATTTTGACATATTTATACATTTTGGGTGCTTTTGACCTTGACGGGTGCAGTCGAAGCGCCGGAATAAATAAAAAGAAAGTCCGACTCCAAGGTGCTGCAAAACTAAGGGCATTGCTCCAAAAGTGGATAGTGTAGACTGCATCCCTGAATAATTTGTTTGAAAAAAAAAAGAAAAAAAGAATGCTTTTTTTCTTTGTTTTTTTTTTTCATATATAGCTTAACTTTTAGGTTATTAACGCCATAGATGTTAGATAAAGTAGGGAATTTCATTTTATAAATGTATCCTAGAACTAACTTTGTACTAAAAAGCTGACCCAATTATTTTTTTTTTTTTATTTTATTTTTTTTTTGGTTAAGGTTTAACGGCGTATCAACGATTGAGCTATTAACGCCGGGCTATCTATAGGTTTCCGCCCTTTTATAATGCCAATAGCATGTGGTCGGTCACCCATTTAGGTACTGACCACGCCCGACGTTGCTTAACTCCGGTGATCAACTGACCCAATTATTAATTTTTAAATTAATGTTCTCTTGAAGTGATGGGTGTGTGAGGTACTAAACTACATAACAATTACATAAAAACATATATATATATTTATATATATATATATATATATATATATATATATGTGTGTGTGTGTGTGGGTGTGTATATATATATATATATATATATATATATATATATATACAGGGTGATTCAGGTCTAAGTAGCCAAACTCTAGGAGGCGATTTTAGACATAATTTAAAGTATGGTCCGATTCCGAAAGGAAAAGGAGTTATGTCCTAATTTTTTTTTTTTTTTTTTTAAACGTACTCATGTTTTTAATGAATAAGAAAGGATTTCTCAAAAACTATTCAAGATAATTGAATTATTTTTATGCCATCATAAAAAAGACAAAATTTACTTAAAAAAAAACTGTAATTTAATTCACCATTATTAAAAGACACTTTCTGTCCAATAACGCACTTCTGTTTTTATCAATGAATCAGAGTTTTTCCGCGATTTTTTTTTTCTCAGCCCCCTAACGGACTACAGATTCAATACTTACACAAAAACTTCTAAATGCTTTCTAACTTCTCTGCTGCTTTTTAATACTTACTAAATGTAGTAAGCATTAAATCCATGCAAATGAAGTGGAGGTTTATTGAGGGATAAATTTAACGATTGGCTCCCTTTTGTCCAAGAAATGTGGGCTTATAACATTACTTTGATTGTAATGATACCAAAAGTTACAACATGCTTAATTATATGCACGATCATAAGGCACCATTGCATTTGAAAAAGCATATCGGAATCTTCTACATTGACAATGATTTTGCTTCTAACAAGCGGATAAACGGACATCTTTCTTACATACAAAACAAAAAGTTTTAGAGAGACTGAAGTGAAACATTATAAGCGAATCCGTTCATGGAGATGAGGAAAGCGATGCATGAATCAATATGCCCCGACTCTGCACACAAGAAGAGCAAACAGATAAAGGGGGGATTGGTTTCAAATTGAGTTATAGACATCTGATTCGACATCCTATGGTTCGGCTTTGTTTAAACCCAATGTCAACCATCAACCATCCTACAAACCCTTTTATAAAATTCTCCTATTTTTTTAGGACGAGCGAAACGATTTGGTAGGCCATTTTAAATGAAGAAGACAAAATGAAAACTGTCAAATTATATTTTGAGAGCCATAAAAAGGCTTGTGGGTTTTTTCCGAGTAAATAAGGATCCATAAACTATTTTCCCCACAGTTAAATGAAGCTAAACATCATGATAAAGTTTTTTTTTTTTAGTTCAGATTAAGCATTTATTTTATCTATCTGCAGCAGTGGTACAAACGCATAGTTTATGTATGTATGTATGTATGTATGTATGTATGTATGTATGTATATATATATATATATATATATATATATATATATATATATATATATATATATATATATATATGAGTCTCACTTATACGAATGTGAGGGGCAACGGAAAATGTTTCGCATAAGTGAATATTTCGTATAACTGAATAGTACTATATTTCGTGGCTATTTTAATATAAAATAAATCCTTCATTAAAAGTCACAATTTTGTTGTTTCTACATATTTTGTTGTTAGATAAAGTTGTACGTTATTATGTTTTCAAGTTACATATCACAAAATTCTCCTCGATTCCTTTCCACTTACTGATATTAGTAGCAAGGGTTGACAAAAGTAATTTCAACCGTTTAGCTATGTTTATTTTTGTTTCGTTACGGTTTTCATACTTTTTTTTAATATTTTTATTTTGTTTTCAAACGAAAGTGTTGTTCTTGGTTTTTTACTCGCTTTCGTATAAGTGAATACTGTGTATTACTGAATATCGCGTAAGTGAATTATTCATTACACAGGATTAAATGGCGTTTCGCCAGAAATGAAAACTTCGTCGTATAACTGAATGTTTCGTATAAGTGAGACTCCACTGCATATATATATATATATATATATATATATATATATATATATATATATATATATATATATATATAGGCCACGTCTCATACGCCTCCAATGAGTTAAATAATTACTATATTTTATTCACTGCACCTGGCAATAAATTTGATATCATAAAGCCTTGGTTGTTTTCATGGCATATCGTAAAACCTCTCACAGGGTTATGGATAATGCTTGAAGAAATGCCACAATGAAATCCGAAATTACACGGGCATTGGACAATTAATACTTCTAAACTAGACATATTCTCATCAACACTAGATATGGATATAGTTAAATAAACAAACACATTTGTCATAATAATATTCTTTTTAGCGCGGTTCCTCCCTCCCTTCATAGGGAGGATCCCCGCTTATAAGGTTGATCTCATGAAACAATCCGGAAGTGCCGACTAGAAAATTATGCGTTTCAGAACCCCTAGAGACCGAAAATGACGGTGGTTCAAATTTGTACATATATATATATATATATATATATATATATATATATATATATATATATATATATATAGGGGAAGGTGTTGTACCTCTGACTATATTGTACCTTTGACCACCGAGGCTGTGGCGGCATGTAGCAACATTTTATAAATTTTGGTGTAATTAGTGTTTAGCTCCTTCACTAGAGGGCTTGTGTAACCTACTTTGGATTATTCAAGTCTAATAGGATTCTTGTAAAAAATAGTTATCCATTTTTACCATAAAAATGTAAGTTATTTATTGATGACGTTTTGCCTCATAATATTTTTTGTACTATGTCTTTTTAGATGGAAATCATTTGACAAAGTAGCTATTACAATAAGAAATATGGTGTAGCTTCTGAAATTAATTTAGCTTAATCCTAAAATTTGTAGCATGCTTTTTAATTTGTACTACCAGGGTGTTGTACCTCTGACCACGACTAGTTGTTGTACCTTTGACCAGGTCAAATGTACAACACCCCTGAGTAATTTCTTCATAATTCAACTTTTTTGTTATTCTGCTACAACTTGTTAAAAAATAATTAATATTGGTTGCTTCAATTGGTCAAAGAATTTAAAAAACAATAAATGAAATAAGTTCAAACTGACTTTATCAATCCTCAGTGTAGCAGTTCGAACCTATTGCCCCTTATCGTTACACCTCAAGTTGTAAGACCTCATCCAAAAGCGCAGGCAAGGAAAATGTCAAATAGGGGCCGGCCTAAAGGAAACCTCATGTCCTAACAGATATTCCTGAAAAGCTAATTATTGAAGGCGAAAAAAAAAACGAAAGTGACAACTTTACGAGCGAAGATGAAAATTTGTATGATATTGATGTTGAACACATTGTGGCTAAACTTCCATACCCTACTATTGCTAGTGGATCTGCTTGACAGTTAAAACGTTTATCGATTGGACTGGGGTTTTCAGCATATTAAGGATAACATAATATCAATAACAGCTTTTTTATGATGCTTACATTATTGTCCTGTGTTTATTAAATTTACAATTAATTACAATATTACTGAATACAATTTTTTTTCTGTACTGCTGTGTTGTTTTTACGTGGTCAGAGGTACAACTACATGTTGTACCTTTGACCAGTGTACGATTTTTTTTTTTTTAAATTAATTAAAAATATTTAATGTAAATCTAGAACCTTGAAAAAATTAAATATGATAAGCAACAGAATGCTAATTACAATGAAATAAAAAAAAATGAATTTAGCCTTAATATTCAAGCTAAAAAAAATTAAATTGTGCAAAGTGGTCAAAGGTACAATACCTTCCCCCATATATGTATTTATATATATATATATATATATATATATATATATATATATATATATATATATATATATATTTGTCTGTTCGCGGCATAGCTCAGAGAGTAATGGTCCGATTTTTATGAAATTTGGTACAAAAATCGTTCGTCTAATTTGAAAAGTCAAGTTCGTTAACTAGCAGAAACCGCCCAGTGGAAGATGGCGTTTGGGGCGAAATTCGCGCAAAAAAAATCGTAACGCTTACGTTTTTGAGTTCATAAGCTTGTAAGTACTCGTTTTATAGGCTTCTTGGACTAGGAAAACGAATGAAACCATTTTCAAGGCGATAGCTTTAACCGTTTTCGAGAAAATTGGAAAAATAGTTTTTGAATACCGTGTTTGGTTTGGGTACTTAGAATCGTGGGATTCACTTGCAACATTTTCTGCATGTTCTACTTTCATTAAAACTAATATGTTGAAATTTTTGTTACGTTTCGAGTTAATGAAGGGTTAGAATAAAATATTTTATTAACAGACATAAAAAGTTTTGGTGACTTTGTATACTTTCCTTAATATCTCGAAAAAGGTTGAGAATCTTGGTAAACGGAAAATTACCATTAGACAGCTTACTAAATGCTCTACAAAAAAAGGTTCTGATGAAAGTTTTGATTACGCGAAGTCAATCGGAGAAATAAGTGCTTAAAACTTTAAAGTAATTGATTTCGTTTATTCGAACGGTTCTTTTTGTTTGTTTTATTCCTTGTCATTTTTTAATTTCTTATAGTCGGATAATGTATTTGACAATAAAACAGATTAAGTAAAATAAGAAGATAAATTTATTGTTAAAAATGTAGCATTCAAAGAGAGAGATCCCAAGGCTTTCCAAATGCCTCTGAGCGGAGGCCTTTCTGGCCGACTTATTGGTTGGCCGACCCATACAGGTAAGATCATAAATCAAGACCTTTCAAGACTGGTGGAACCAAAATAATAACTGATTCTATTTTCATCTTTCCAAATTAGACTTGGGATTCTTATCCCCAGGAACCGCGCTAAGATGATGCAGTTCCTGCGAGTCGGTCTTTTATTCGTATATTATTGGTGCTCAGACTGCTAAAGTTTCTTAGCACCTTTTGGTCCACCAAATTCAGAAAGTTTAAAAAACAGAATAGACAACAGAACACAGCCCTTATTACCAATATTCAAGCAGCCACATGAAATGTTCTGCTTAGATTTATTATAATTACTAATTAATAAATATAAATAAATTTAAAAAAAATACGTTGAATATCAAGTTTTGTGTATATGCAAATCTTTGGATCTTTTTGTCCATTTGCTCATTATTAATAAATTTGATCCCATTTTATAAGATTTTATTTCTTCTTTATTTATCAAATTATCTTTTTCTATTTATGAAGCAAGGCTGAATCTCGTGTGTAAAAAGTTTTAAACATATGCTATATAAACATATCTACCTATCTATAGGATCAACTTTTGTTAGCATAATAACCTTTAAGTACTGAGGTATGGTCCCTGGGACCTTTTGTTTACTGAAATTTGAAATAAATTATATATTCACTGAATGTGTGCAATCAAAAGGGAACTACTAGAGGGGATTTCTAGAAATGGTCGACATAAGGTCCCAGGGACCATACATCAGTACTTAAAGGTTAAACTATATTTGAGTGGGAGGCGGAGAAATCTTATATGCTGTAGAAATCAAGTGAAAATAAATTAAATGTGTTAATTGTTTCTGAATAGAATAAATAATTCTACTTTAGGCTGAGCAATTATCTATAAATTAAAGAAATTACGCTGTCCATTTTTAATTAAAATATCTCATCATACCTCCATTCCACTTGAATAGAATAGAGTAAAGCTACTTCTCGTTTATGTACACCCATAACTCAAAACCACACAATTCCTTCTTTTCACCTTTGGCTTTATCAAGGAACTTTTAATAAGGAATTATTATTATGATGAGGTTTTAATTTAATTCATAATATCATATTCACGCGAAATCATCATTGGCTTGCAGAAAACGGACTTCGACTAAAGAAATAGAATTGTTTTTATTGCAATATATTAAGGTTGATTGTGACAAAAAATAATAATAATAAAAAAAAAGCTATTCACTTGTACAAAATTAACTACGATAATACTAATTACTTAATTACGATACTAATGTTTGTTTTTGATTAATAATAAATATGTTTGCGTTCCATTATGCCTCTCACGCATCGTCATCATGGCTTGCAGAATAGCCAACTAAAGAAATAGTATTGTGTTTACTGCAATATATTAAGATTGATTTTGACAAAAAAAAAAAAAAATAATAAGACGAAAAAGACTATTAACTTGAACGAAATTTCCTACAAGAATTAACCAATGTTTGTTTTTGATTAATAATAAATATATTTTTGTTCCATTATGTCTCTAACGCAAGGATACTGGATGAGCCGGACTGGATGGAGAGATAGCAACCCACCTCTGTAAACTTGGCACCTCATATTCAACAAAAAAAAAACAATAGACTCAAAAAATTGAAAATGGTTTGTAGTTATTTGTAGTGAAAAAAAAATCGTTTGTAGTTGCGCCGTTTTTGAGAAACGGGGGGGGGGGTCAAAAAATACCCCGCAACCGACTTCAACCTATTGGAACCAAACCATTTTTATTCAAAGTAAAATCGTTTGTAATGAAAGAATTTTCGTTTTTAGTTGCCCAGAAAAAAAAAGTTACAGCCGTTTTTTGAATTTTCAAAATCGCAACTTTTTCATTTTTAGGGGTGCGTGTTTTTTTTTATGGTCCCAATACATTCGAAATCGTTTGTAGTTGATAGTAGTGAAAGAATTTTCGTTTGTAATTAACCAGAAAAAAAAGTTAGAGCCGTTTTTTGAATTTTCAAAATCGCAACTTTTTCATTTTTAGGGGTGCGTGTTTTTTTTTTTTTGGCCCCAATGCATTCGAAATCGTTTGTAGTTGGTAGTGGTGAAAGATTTTGGTTGTAGTTGCACAGAAAAGAAGTTACAGCCTTTTTTTGAATTTTCAAAAACTTTTTCATTTTTAGACCTGGGGAATGTACTATTTGTTTCTTTCACTACAAACGATTTTACGTCGAATAAAAATGGGGTGGGTCCAATCGGTTTAAGTCGGGTGCGGGGTATTTTTTGACCCCCCGTTTCTCAAAAATGGTGCATCTACAAACGAAATTATTTTCACTACAAATAACTTCAAACGATTGGCTTTTTTTTTATTCTATTGCAATTTTTTTTTTCGAATGTGGGGTGCCAAGTTCACAGAGGTGAGATAGCCCGCCGGTTTAAAGTTTTGTGCGATGTTAGCAAACTGGCAAAATCGTTTATGGAAGAGTAGTGATTGTCGAAAATTTATCGCGAACTAGACTATTTTATGAACATCAACAATTTGAAGTATTACGGTTTGAAAAAAAAAAACACTAGTGAGCATTAGCCTTAAATCAATTTTAATGCCGATTTTTTTTAAAAAAAAAAAGTAACTCTAAAATAACGTGTACGAGCAGAGAAAATTGAGGGGTTAAAAAAAAAAAAATCTATGTAACATTTAGGAACAAAATAGATAGAATCGTGCTGTTGGTTTGTCAAGTTCATTTTTGTTATAGTTTTTATACAGAAAAATAATTTTTACTTGTTCGAAATATCTCCCAGTAAAAATCTCCTCAGGTTAGCTGAGCTGAAAACCCATACCCCGATAATAATTATACATATAAATGAATTTTCGTGACTTATGTGGTGTGAAACGTGGACATTTATTATAGGCACTTCTGGTTTGCTTCATAAGGACGATGTCATAAACGGAATTGTAGGGAGGAGGGAACGCCCTAAAAAGAGAAAGGAATAAAACATATTTGAGTTGAGAAAGGTGAAAAACAGGACCATCGGTTTCCGGTGGATTTGTCAAGCGGAAGTGAAGGGAATATGAATGAAGAGTAAGAAATGAAGAGAAGGGTATAAACGACTGACCTAGAGAAATGTACTATTTGCTTCAACAGGTAGTTCCCCGACGCCATGCCATCCTACACACACCTCTAGCCTGGTTCAATTCTCTTTTTACACATTCCGCCGAGGAACCGACCTTATGTTAGGATCAGGGGATCCTACAGATAAAATTCCAATAAAAAGGACCTCATAGAGTCGTAACGTTTGATTTCCTTCAGTCGAGGTCCTTCATATATTTTATGAACGGAATATTTCTGGATATGATAGAATACAAGAGAATGAACAACGTTTTATAGACTATAACTTACCTTCAGAAGTAACGTAAAATCTCAAAGAATTTTAAAATCTAAGCATACCTCAAAATGATTTCAATATTTTATTATATTCACCCAGGTATTCTGGGTAACAGCAGAATGATTTGTAGTACTGGGCTCTAAGTAAGAATGAAAACTATCTATACGAAATTTTGCAAATAACTCAGAAGTTTAGGCAACAAGAGGGAGATAGTGATAAAATATGATAATCAATAAAAAAAATATATAAGCAAAACTAATAATATAATGACCTAGTTATTTTGCAAATGTTAAACAAAAACAATACAAATAAAATACTTCAGATTATAGAAAATAAATATACAAAAAAGGTAAATAAAAAAAAATTAACAAAAAAAAAAAAAAAAAAAAAAAACCAGGCCTTC
Source organism: Gonocerus acuteangulatus (assembly GCA_946811695.1). Classification (NCBI taxonomy): domain Eukaryota; kingdom Metazoa; phylum Arthropoda; class Insecta; order Hemiptera; family Coreidae; genus Gonocerus; species Gonocerus acuteangulatus. Next base: position 68,151,453 of record OX328132.1, on the reverse strand, counting down.
ATCTATATTATTCCCAATTAACATGGATATGTATTAGCTATGGCCTAGTAAGACGCTAAAACTGTAACGGTTCGGCTACTTCCGGACAATGGTACACGAGGGTTCCGTTGCTATGGCCACTAACCGACGTATCGAATCCGTCAAATTTTCATAGATTATGACGTAAAACCATTGGAGATTAAATCAGTGGAGTCGGGATCGTGTGTGTCAGAATGTCGTCCTCGGACATATCCATGATACAAGCTATTTCCCAGAGGGAATTGTTTCTAAAGAAAAGCCACGACCCCTTAGTGGGAATCGAATCCACGACCTTTGTCAAGGAGTTTGTACGGCACATTGACATCTAGCCTTTAGCGCCCGTCTACCTATAGGTTCTAGCCTTCCTAAACATCCATGGTGGAGCAAGGTAATTTTTGAGGGTATATTCATATATTTTTTTTTCTTCGCTGATTCCCTTTTCCTAGAGGAGAGCCGCCGTCTCCTTAGGGATGATACTTCGTGATATATATTAACATATCATTATCATAATTATAGTGATAATATATTGTTGTCCAATATATTGAACGAAGAAGGCTCCACAAAATAAGGTGACACTGCTGCCTTCGGGTAAGAACACAAACCAGTTAAAAGCATCAATGCAGAGAAGCATGCCGCTCAACAAGGACATAACCTATTTATTAGGAAATGGTTTGTGAGGGTTATATATACATATATATATATATATATATATATATATATATATGAAGAGGCAAAACAAGTTTTATCAGTCTTGGGAAAAAATATTTCAGAATAATGAATAATGTTTAATTCTTTATTCAGTCATTCAATGAATAACGAATATTTTTATATTTATTCATTATTGAATACAATGATTTATTTGAATGAAAATGCTTATTGAATACATGTGATTTATTCAAATGAAATATTTTATTGAATAAAATTGATTTATTGGACTGAAACTTTTCGTTAAATACTAGAGATTTAATCCAACTATAGTTTCTAATCAAAATGGCTATGTTCATTAAAATATTTCTTACTTTTAATAAAAATTATTTATTTTAGTGATATTGATTACTAATATTTTATTATGTGCATATGTAGACAAATTATATGAAATATATCCGGGTTTTTAACAGTTTTATTATTTCATTTTGACCACATTAAAGCCTAGTTTAAGACAATTTTTTACGGCAGAGGTAAATAACTGTATTTGTTGTTCCATGAACCACATTCTTTTAATTGAATAAATGAATTAATTCTTATTCAATAAAAAATCACTGAATAATGAGCCAACCCGGTTATTGATAGAATAAAAAAAATATTAGTAGATGAATGGTTTTTGTCTGTCTCTTTGTCTGTCTGCTTGTCTATATATATAAAAATCACCTGTTTGTCTGTCTGTTTGTTTCTTATAGAAATCCAGACAGTTTGACCGGTTTTGATAAATTTGCCAAGGTCTTGACCCCCGTCTACCAGCTGTCTGTCTGTATGTTTGTTCCCAACAAAAATCCACATCGTTTGGCCGATTTTTACCAAATTTGGCCCACAGGCAGTATTTGACCCGGGAAATGTCATATGACGAGGTCATGGGTTCGAAACTGGGAAACCGAACAGTTACAGATTTGCATTATTAGGTTTTAATATTACTTATTTGGTTCCCAATTCATTTTTTCTTTTTACGCCGGGTAACATCTGGTTATTACCAATTTCTGTTGTATTGCAATGAAACACAGTATTTCTCATGGGTATCTAAAGACAAAGAAATGTCTTAAAAATAAATTAAATCTGTTCATTAGAAGTTGGGCTTACCTTCTATTCTGGTTTCTGCTGTTCATTACTAATGTAAATCCCAGATCTCTTTTTATTGATTAGGTTATTTTAGGCAAATTTTTGAGTAAAGCAAGGCAGGCTTTCTTTTAAAAATAGCATCTATTGGGAAGTAAAAAAAAAAAAATGTATTGGTATTGGGTATTTAGTTGTGGAAGGGTGAACGAATGGATTTTGTGGACGGTTGAAGGCTAACACAGCCTATATGTTGTCTCTATAATGGAAAGCAGAAGGGCGTTAAATGAATTTCATGATTAAACCGATGAACCAGAAGCCTCGAGCCGCCAAGAGAATATCAGCAAACCTATTAACGCCCTAATCTAATGTCTAGTAAATGTAATACCTTCCCCGCCGGATAGGGAGTTGGTAAATGTAAAAATAATTTCAAGGATACCTCGAAATTGACGAAGTTTATATTTGAAATCTGTCTTTTCAGTTGTTGGAATAGGGCACATAATATATATATATATATATATATATATATATATATATATATATATATATATACAGGGTGTGCCACATTGATATCTCATAACTTTAGGGGATTATTCTGCACCTCATTTGTAGTTCAGTGGCGCAGAAATGAGCGTCCTATCTGAAAATGTAGAGGAGCTACTCAATCTTTTGTCGATTTTAAAAACTACAGGTATTTTTAAAGAAAAACTGTGTTTTCGGGTTTTATGATCAATGTATCGAAATAACGACAACATTTTTAGGATCTAAATTAAATTTCCAATAAGAAACACCCGTCATTGAAATATTGCCATGTAAATTAAGAGCTTTATTAAAAGCCATATAAATGAGAATGTTTAATATTAGTGTTTTATTAAATTATTCAATATTTTCTTGATAAGCTATTTTTAGACTAGAGGTTTGCCTCCGCCTCAAAAGTTGCATTGTTTAATAAGCTTCAAAATGGTCCCTCGTAGATTATGAAAACATCTATTTCAATCTATTTTTTTCTGATTTCTAAGTCAAAACCAATAAATGTGCTTTGGCGTGAAGGAGCCATTCCGAACAAATTCTTTAATTTCACTCGATGATGTCGATGTCCCATCCTTCCCACACTCTATAACGTCTATTACACAAGCCTATCTACCAAATATTATCTCACTTTGGTTTCAAATGGTTGTTTGCCCAGCTCATAATGGACGAGTGGTGACGGAATGGCTGAACACTGAATTCCCTAATCGTTCCCACACTGCGTACACACAATGCTTGCTCTGATAAGGATAGGGGGACACTTCGGAATCAAGGGTGAAAGAATTCAGAAGAACACATTGGATATAATTACCATTATTGTAAATACAATGAATACATGTATTATATGGTTATGCCTTGAGGGTCTTATTTTATTTGTAATATTAATTCTATTCTATTTAATAAAATTTGTGCTAATAAGTTAACTGGGTTATACATTGAAATAATTTGAAATTGTATACAAAAAACTCCCTTCTGCAGATAAAAAGCGAAATAAAATACATTCAAATGAAAGGCCCCCTCAAAACTTGCCTTAAAATGTTACCTCGGTTTCCTAGGAAAAATCTATAGAAATCTATGGGTGAGAGAAAAAAGGTTATTACTGTGGACTAATAACTATTTGTCCGGTAGATTTTCAAAATGTCTACAAATATAAGCTTAACGTCTAACTGAATCCACGGCATTACGGAGGACAACTGGTCTTTGAGTTCTCATGAGCTGGAACTGCTCCTGGATCCTGTTGATGAGTTCCTCCTTCGTTGTCACGGGCTCAGAGTACACTCTGCTCTTCAATGTTCCCAATACATGGAAATCTAGAGGATTCAGATCAGGGGATCTAGGAGGCAAAAGAACTGGTCCATAGTGGTCGATACAACGATTAGGGAATTCACTCGTCAGCCATTGGAACGAAATTCACTGGAAAAAAATCGAAACGCTTACGAGTTCCAGTAAATATGCCTGCAGGTATTATATGTCCACTAACAGAAAAAACGAATAAAATGATTTTTAAAGCATTTCTAACCCTTTCCGAGCAATGTTCATACAACTACGTTTCTAAATTAATTTTATGTTTGGGTATTCAGAAACAATGGATGTAGTTGAAACATGATCCAGGCGATTGACCTTTATAAAATTTATGATATATTTAAATTATGGATGCATTTGGAAATTAGGAAGTATTAGAAAAAAGAGGGGCGAGGTTAGCTAACTTTTACTAACACTTTAAAGTACAACATAATTTATTAAATAAACTTTGAAAATATATATATCCCGAAACATTATCAATCTGTTTAATTAAAAATTTCTATTCTTTCTCGTTTGTCTATTGTAATTGCTTACAGCAATGCTTGCAGAATTATCAAATTCCAGCAAAAGTCCGCTAACATTGAAGTATTCCTTCGACCATGGTATGTCTGTTCTATTGTCGAGATATCTTGGTGGAATCGTTCACCATTTTCGTCACCTACATCACCGCATTTAGAAGGAAAAAAATAAAGATGAGAATGTAGAAAAGTACAACCCACCTTTTGCCCAAAAAAACCTTGAACGACTTCTTTAAAAGATTTCCTAGCTTCTTTTTCAAAGCCCTGTAAAACTTAATCAAAGTTATGGTCCTTTAGAATCTCTCCTATTTCAGGTACGACCAAGATTCCTTATTTATACGTCGCTTACACAAAGAAATTTACTTCGCAGGTATTTTAATGCTGGTCCATCCTTTTTGAGAGCCTTCATAAAGTTTTTCATTAGTCCCAATTTAATCAATTTAATATGTATTAGCGATAGAATAATTTTTTATTGACACGTTTACGCGACATAATGAAAACTGTAGATTTTTCATTAAGAATGTCCAAACAAAAAATAAGCTGTGACAATTTCACGTTTTAACTGGTAAACGAAACACAGTCAGCATTAGAGGCAACAGACAAGTAAGAAATAATACAATTTCTGCAGGTAATCCCTAAGTATTTGGAATTATCATCATTAATGTGATGAATCAATTGTGCTTTTGGTATTATATTAAATATAGCACAAATTAACAATAGATATGAAATTGAACTTGTATATTTATCTTCAGCGATTGAAATACTACCAATATAGTATATTTTCATGTAAAAGGCAAATTTGATGCAGACCAGTGATATCAGCCTTTGAATGGTTCCAGCGTATCCGTGTATCTTAATCCCCAGATCTGAGGCCTATAGAGTAACACAGCGTCATTCAAAGCATCAAACGGAACCATGCTAGATTTCCAGGTTTTGAATCTTGTTAAGGACAATTTTCACCGAATGAATCAGTCCTTTGACAGACCTTACTAAACAAGTGGTACAAATACTATACAAGTATCTGATACTTGGCCGTTCGTTACTCAAAGGAACCAAAATATGTCATTTAATTATGAAATTTTTTAAAGCACATAAAAAAATATGGGTAAAACTGAAGTTTATTGCCCTCAAAACCGATTTCTTTCAAATTTTGTACAATAACGTATTTTGATGCACTTAACACGAACCCGTTAAAAAAAAAAAACGCTGGCTATCAACTAGGAAAGAAGTTATTAAGCACTAAAGTTCACTGTTACGCGGGTTATGAGAGCTAATGTAAACAATTAAATTTGTCAACATGCGCATGCGCGGGTATGGAAAAGTCCGTAATAAAGAATTGAAATTTACCATCAATTATTTAAATACACCAGCAATTATTTATTCACAACCATTTCTTTAAATAATGAAACATTCTTCACATTTCTTGTTTCGTTCATGAAAAGTATTATATAATAGAAATCCCTTAATAATTAGCTAATGCCTTTATAATTATTAGTTCGTTCTAATTCGCGCCTGCTCAACTTTGATTGTCAACATACTTTTATTTTATAAAAAAAACTAGCAATGAAGTTGCACGTATTTATTATTCTCGTCCACAATAGAGAAGAATTACTCAAATTTTTGAGTAATTTTCTCAAACATATTGAGCGCATTTGGAAAGAAGTTCGGGATAATATCCCGCGATATGGCCGGTGAGAAAACCATTTAGATGGGTATTTAGCCGAATTTCTCTTTAAACGTGCTCATAAATATGATTTGTGTCCACCGAACATACAGGAGGATAAAAAGAATGTCCATAACGACTTTTAGGCATACATGCTATGTGTTTACGCTCGCTCAAGAAGATATCAAAATCCTAGTCAACCCAAATCGCTAAAATTAATAGAATTCTTTTAGTTTTAGCGAGTTGGATTGACTAGGGTTTTGATATCTAAGCGACAGGTGACGACGGGTGAGGATGCCCTTAAAATTGACAATATTTTTGAATAAATGGTTTATGAACATTTCAAATGAGAGTTCTCTGTTTCCCAATGTTACATATCTGCGCATGCGCGTGTTTACAAATACGCTGTTTACACCTACTATTATAACCTTCCTAACAGTGAACTTTAGTGCTTAATAACTTCTTTCCTAGTTGAAAGCGATTTTTTTTTTAAGGTATTCGTGTTTAATGCATTAAAATACGTTGTCGTGAAAAATATTAAAGAAATCGGTTTTGAGGACGCTAAACTTCAGTTTTACCAAAATATGTTTAGCAATAGCTTAGACGAATTTGATGATTAAGAATAAGAGAGAGGTGTATACGACAGGGGTGTTGAAATTTAACTCGATGCCTACACGGGCCAATAAGGAAAAACATGCCGGAACATAACACCCCTTTCTGAACTGCCTTTACTCTACACGTGTTTCAACAGAGGAAAGCTTGTGAACGCATAAAGTACACGTAAACTCCTAGCCAAATTTTAAAATATTACTATTTTTATATCAAAAATGGTTCATGTTTTTTAAATAGTAGGTATTAAAAGAATATTTGAACGCAATGTGCCATTTTCTATTCTGCGGTACTTCTTACCTACATATTCACATTTTTGATTATATGTAGTGTAGTTCATTAAAAAAATATTCGACCTTTTTTATTATAGTTTATAATCCACCATTTTCGAGCTAGGGATCTTTAAACAAAGTGTTATTGAGAACTGAAATGCCTGGAAAGGATTCGAAATTGAGGAAACTACTAGAGTGTCATATGCAGTATGGCAATGTCTGGAATGAATTGGGATACCAGGTGATCGCAGTTTTCAGTCAATTTGATAACATAAGCAGGCTGCACACGATCGGACAGGCCTGTCAGTTAGACCTGAACAGTCCGCCTGAAAGCTGCTCGCCTCTGTATATATTGCAGCCGCCTGAACAGTCTTAACTGACAGACCGGCCGGAATATATACGCATTCAGGCGACCGGCCTTCAGGTCTAACTGACAGGCCTGCCTGACCGCATGAGGCCTGCTTTAGATCCATCGTATTAAGGGACGTCAAAAAGTTTGTCTGTTCTGTACATACCTTCTAGACAAAAAGTTAGATAAAGCTCCTTGTTTGATTTAATTTGAAACATATTAAGTTTGTGCTAATGGGGCGTATTCATCCATTTAGAGCAGAGATGACCAAAATCGTTCTTTTCAAGGATCAATTTCCTTTGGGATAGTTATTCTGATTGAACTAGTTTACATGAACTAGATAGTTCTAATTTGAAACTGCCAATAAATACAAAAAAAATGATAAGTTGAGAGGATTTCTTAATTTTTTTTTTTTTTTTTTTTTTTTTTTTTTTTTTTTTACGGCGCATCTACTTCTAGGTCATTAGCGCCGACATCCAGGGTGCAGCGAGGAATTTTCCCAGCGAGCCTTGATATGAGAAAATTCCTGCTGGAGGTGGGAATCGAACACACCATCTCCCGCTTATGAATCCAGCGCGCTAGCCACTAGACTACGGGAGACCCCAGGAAAGCATTTCTTAATCAGTAAAATCGAATAAATAAGAGCTATTAAAATCCCTAAACCTATCAGTCATAAGGCAAATATAATTAATTGTCTACAGAAATTGGGAGACCCAGAATAACGCTTTACACCAACTTGAAGTATTTCCCAAAACGAATATTTTTGTTCTCGGTTTCATAGGAAAACGTATAGTATTTTGTTTTAGAGCTTACTAGGACCAGTTTTTTTTAAACAATTTAGGTTTTATCTAGCACACATTTTTATTTACAATATGCAAAGGACAATTTTTTCTGAGGACGTTGAGGATGATGGACTTAGGCGTATTTTTTATTGGAAATAAAGCCTGTTGGCCTACGACCAAGTCATTTTTCTTTCCTGAAAGTAGATGATGCTTGATTACGGTTAACTTGAAATTGGTACAAGTTATTAAAGTTATAAAGACCAAAGGTCTTGTTTATTTTTTTTTTATTTATTTCAAATCTACAATTCGGAAGAAACTGTACCTAAAAATGACTCTAAATAAAATGGTTGAAACAAGAATTTCTACTTATTTCGCTATATTTGAACCATAACGAACTTAAATTTTGTAAACAATTATTTTTCAACTACAATAATTTATTTATTTTTTTTCTTAGAAGTAATATTTAAAATACATTTCTTATTCGGAATAATCTCAAGAGGCGAGTGATTGAAATGAAGTGAACTAGTGAACTAACGGAAGGAAAGAGATCGGAGAACTGACGCGTCATAATTTTTTTACATGTCTATTATTATTATTATTATTTTTGTATTATTAATTTTATGTACATGCATACTTCAATTACTTACATACTAATATTAAATTTTATTTTATGTCGATATTGTATGAATAGTTCATTTTTGTTTTAATATTTTAATTCACTTTTAAAATAAATAAATACATAATAATTATATAGTATTGTTGTTTTAATATCATTTAATCACCTATTTAATTAATATCAAATACGTACAAAAAGAAAATAACAACTATAAACTTCGTTTAGAACTTTTTCGCGGTAATGTTGAATTTTGGACCACTGCGTGACGTAGGGAATGTCCAGGAAGTAACTTATTCAACTGGCTCTTCCGATCCCACTAGTTCCCTATAGGTGTACCGCAAAGAAAGAAACTAGGTAGTGGGCACGCAGTGCTGACAGCCCTTGTGGGGAAGGCCGATCCGCCCTAAGGCCACGCCCCTCCTGGTTCTTTGGCTTCCGGTCGGACTAAAGTTCGTTTAGGTTGGAGTTGGTGTAGTTCAAGAGCTGACTAGTTCAACTGAATCATCCGATCCCACGTAGTTCCCTAGTTCGTTTAGACACAGGAGTTGGGTGAACAATGGTTGGGTCAGGAGGGGATAAAACAACGATAGTTCACAAAAAAAAGTCCGTCTCGCAGGAACTGCATCACCTTAGCGCGGTTCCGCTCATATCCCTAGTCTAATTTGGAAAGATTAAAATAGAAGCAGTTATTATTTTGGTTCCACCAGTCTTTTTTTTAAAAAAATAATTATTATAATGGCGTGGCAACCCTTAAGGTCACTAACGCCATTCCTGTGTGTAGTAAAGTCTTGAAAGGCCTTGAAAGGTCATGATTTACGATCTTACCTGGAAGGGTCGGCTAACATTAGAAACGGTCCCGCTAGTGACAAGGTCTTGGAATCTTGGAAATCTATATTTCTAACAATAAATTGTTTTTGTTATTTTACTTAACCAGTTTTATTGCCAAATACATTATCAAACTATAAGCAATTAAAAAATAACAAGGAATAAAACAGACAAAAAGAACCGTTCGAATAAGCGAAATCAAATACTTTAAAGTTTTAAGCACTTATTTCTCTGATACATCGCCTAATCAAAACTTTCATCAGAACCTGTTTTGTAGAGGATTTAATAAGCTTTCTAATGGTATTCTTCCGTTTACCAAGATTCTCAACCTTTTTCGAGATATTAAGGAAAGTAAACAATGTTACCAAAACTTTTTATGTCTATTAATAAAATATTTTATTCTAACCCTTCCTTAACTCCAAACGTAACCAAAATTTCAACATATTAGTTTTAATGAAAGTAGAACATGCAGAAAATGTTTCAACTGAATCCCATGATTCTAAGTACCCAAACCAAAAACTATTTTTCCAATTTTCTCGAAAACGGTTAAAGCTATCGCCTTGAAAAAGGGTTCATTCGTTTTCCTAGCCCAAGAAGCATATAAAACGAGTACTTACAAGCTTATGAACTCAAAAACTTAAGCGTTACGATTTTTTTGCGCGAATTTCGCCATAAACGCCATTTTCCAGTAGGCGGATTTTGCTGGTTAACGAACTTGACCTTTCAAATTAGACAAAAGATTTTTGTACCAAATTTCATCAAAATTGGACCATTCGTCTGGGAGCTACAGAGGGAACAGACAAATATATATATATATATATATATATATATATATATATATATATATATATATATATAAATTTTAACCACTATCATTTTCGGTCTCTATGGGTTCTGAAACGCAAAATTTTCTAGTCGGCACTTCCGGATTGCGTCATGAGATCAACCTTATAAGCGGGGTTCCTCCTTATGGGGGAGGGAGGAACCGCGCTAAAATAAAGAGTGCTCCGAACAGTTCTTTTCCTTAAGGAGTTCATTTGAACTAGTTAGTTCGTGAACAACACGTCCCTAATTTAGAGGCTATTGGTTAATGCTTATTGATGTTCGCTGCGATATTATACAATAATTAACTTAGAACAGCAAATTTTAACATAAAACGATGAATTACAAATCCATGCGACATGGAGTACATGTCATACCAGGTTGTATTGTAACCGATTTCTAGGAAGGGTTACTTTGAATTCCATCCAAGAATAGAGGACTGCCAAAAATATTCAGACGAGGAGGAGTTGGTAGGAAAAGTCAGGAATCGGGATATCGCTAATTCATGGAAATAGGGGCTTCCGCGGGTAGGCCAATTGGAGCAACTAGGAACCATTATACACAGCATTTTCCATTGCAAGTGGTGGCCATTTTTTTTTTCCAGTTTGGAGTTCATGCACAAACGTGATAAAACCGTCGAATTAATGCTCTGTTTAAAAGTATCTAGTTACGTAGGGAGTAGAGTCCGAAATATATATGTGATAACATCATACAAGTTTTTTGAGATATTTTTCCGCAAGAATCCTTTCAAGAAGAGAACCAAAAAAAGACGTAGAAATACAAAGGTCAGGATACTAGTCTGTGAAAAGAAGGTTACCACTCACGGACGCTCACCGCCCTTTGTTATATTCTATTACTTCTAAAGAAGAAAAAAAAATTAAAGCGGAAATTTGAATAAATATTAATCAGACCCTCTAAATTAGACGGTTAAAGAACCAAATAAAAAAACAGCAAGGAGATTTAAAAACTAAGAATAAAAGACTCTTAAAATTTGACCAAGAACGGGGGAAATGAATTATACATTTAGAAAAGATGGCGAAGAAGAAAACTGTGAGTATATTTGGATGGATATATATATATGGATATATATATATATATGTATGGGGATGTTTCCCCTTGGTCAAGGAGGGGGTTGCGGTTTCGAATCCCGCCTTCAGAGGTTTTATCCAAGTATTGTTAAGTTCTCAATGCTTATGTTATTTATGTATGTATATATATATATATATATGTATATATATATATATATATATATATATATATATATATATATATACATTTTAGTATACATTTCTGAGATAATTTTTGTAACCTTTGTTTTATTTATGGTTACATTTTAGTTGTTGCTTTAGTTGTTATCCAAATATTTTTAATTAACAAAGCTTGTGATATGGACACATAATTTTAAGTATATAATTTCTATGTAGGCATTTCTGTTACCTTTTCGTTTTGTTCATGTTAACTCTTAAGTCATAGACTTTTTCATCTAAATATTGTCATTGTCTCCAATACTCATGATTCTTATCAAGGCATGGCTTCCACGACGTGCTTAGCTCTATTACGCTGGAACAGCAACATTGCAACCCCAACTTCTAACAAACTCAGTAATTTGTTGCTAATTTGTTACACTATTTTCAAGTTTGTTGCTCCGGCCGTTTCCGAGAAAACGTGGCTGTGCTACCGTAATATTACGCCAGCACAGCCACCCCTGTAACTTTTGATCTAATTGTCTGACGAAATTCAGACTGGTACTTGAATTTGTTGCTAATTTGTTGCTCTAGAATGACACCAATCACGAATTTGTCGCTCCAGCCGTTTCCGAGAAAACGTGGCTGTGCTACCGTAATATTACGCCAGCACAGCCACCCCTGTAACTTTTGATCTAATTGTCTGACGAAATTCAGACTGGTACTAGAATTTGTAGCTCTAGAATGACACCAATCACGAATTTGTCGCTCCAGCCGTTTCCGAGTAAACGTGGCTGTGCTACCGTAATATTACGCCAGCACAGCCACGCCTGTAACTTTTGATCTAATTGTCTGACGAAATTCAGACTGGTACTAGAATTTGTTGCTCTAGAATGACACCAATCACGAATTTGTCGCTCCAGCCGTTTCCGAGAAAACGTGGCTGTGCTACCGTAATATTACGCCAGCACAGCCACCCCTGTAACTTTTGATCTAATTGTCTGACTAAATTCAGACTGGCACTAGAATTTGTTGCTAATTTGTTGCTCAAGAATGACACCAATCACGAATTTGTCGCTCCAGCCGTTTCCGAGAAAACGTGGCTGTGCTACCGTAATATTACGCCAGCACAGCCACCCCTGTAACTTTCGATCTAATTGTCTGACGAAATTCAGACTGGTATTAGAATTTGTTGCTAATTTGTTGCTCTAGAATGACACCAATCACGAATTTGTCGCTCCAGCCGTTTCCGAGAAAACGTGGCTGTGCTACCGAAATATTACGCCAGCACAGCCACCCCTGTAACTTTTGATCTAATTGTCTGACGAAATTCAGACTGGTACTAGAATTTGTTGCTAATTTGTTTCTCTAGAATGACACCAATCACGAATTTGTCGCTCCAGCCGTTTCCGAGAAAACGTGGCTGTGCTACCGTAATATTACGCCAGCACAGCCACCCCTGTAACTTTTGATCTAATTGTCTGACGAAATTCAGACTGGTACTAGAATTTGTTGCTAATTTGTTGCTCTAGAATGACACCAATCACGAATTTGTCGCTCCAGCCGTTTCCGAGAAAACGTGGCTGTGCTACCGTAATATTACGCCAGCACAGCCACCCCCGTAACATTTGATCTAATTGTCTGACGAAATTCAGATTGGTACCAGAATTTGTTGCTCTAGAATGACACCAATCACGAATTTGTCGCTCCAGGTGAATTAAAAAGTCAAAATTGTTTGAAAAGTAACTTTTTAATTGGTATATACCAAATTTTCATCCTTATACTAATAAAATTTCAATTGTTAAAAGGAAAATTACATTATTTATTTCTTTAGTTTATTTATTTGTTGGTGTTCTGCATTATGCCGAAGTACACCTTATATTTTATATAGTTATTACAGAACATTATTTGAGCTTATTGCCTATATATGTATATTATGTATATATTATTACATTGCATTATATTACCTTCTTTTTTATGTATGTATATTATGTATATATTATTACATTACATTATATTACTTTATTGTTTATGTATATATTATTACATTGCATTATATTACCTTATTGTTTATGTATATATTATTGCATTGCATTATATTACCTCATTGTTTATGAATATATTATTACATTGCATTATATTACCTTATTTTTTTATGTATTTATATTATGTATATATTATTACATTGCATTATATTGCCTTATTGTCTATATATTTACATACTAACTTTAAATTATGCTTAATATAAGCTTGTTATTATTATTTACTTAAATACATATGTACATATACATATAATATTAGATTACATGATTTTAAATTATTTTGAGTATTTATATATTGTGTAAGTGCTATTGCATTATATTAAAAAATAATTTTAAGAATAGAACTTAAAAAAAATAAAATTACATTAAAAATTAGTTTTAAAATATTTTGTTTTTGCTAAATGAATTACTGTTGTTTGAACTTAAAATTAAAAAAAAAAATTAATAATTCTTATCCAAAATATTTTGTGATAATAGAATAAAACTTTATCCTTAAATCAGTAAAATACATTATTTATGAAATTACTAAACAATGTCATAGTTATTTATTATTTATTCTTCCCTTATACTACCTTTTATATCCTTCCTAATACCACCTCTGATAACCTTCCTAATTCCTCCTTCTAAATCCCTTCCTAATTCCACCTCTTATATCCTTCCTAGTAACATCCATGGGCATAGGAAGGGGGGCCTGAGAGGTCTGCAGACGCCCCTCCCACGAAATTTTGAGTTGGTAATAATGTAGCATAAGCCCTCAAAAATAAATTAACTAAGAACACTTGGTTTATACAAAATACTTGATTTTGGGTGTTATAACGTTTTAGTTGGTTAAAACTATTCCAAGTTCTAAATTGTTAGTATTCCATACCCCGGAAAGGGCCTCACCCCCCCCCCCCCCCAAATGTCACCCGCCCCTCCCGAAATGATTTTCTATTCCTATACGCCCATGATACCACCTTCGATATCATTCCTAATACTTAAAAATATTTTTAAATCTTTATCGATCTTACCTAATAGACTCCGAAAATGACCCCTGTTAATATATATATATATATATATATATATATATATATATATATAGGGTGTCCCGTAAATGTCTAGTCATATTGTGAGGGGTGATAGAGGACCCTTGGGGGAACAAAAAATGTTTTATTGTTTTTTCAAGACAAACGTGGTTTTAAGAAAAATAATCGTTGTAGCTCCGTCCCAGGTGATTCTACTAGAAAGGGAGTGAAACCAATCGAAAGCTGAGTAAATTTACTATAAGACTAGTTGGAAGTAAACGTATAAATGATTGAATGTAAGTATGTATATATCTTACCTCAACTTTCTCCAGTTCTTCTCCAGCGACCTTAACTCTGGAATCTTCAATGGAAGGGGGTTATTTTTATGACGGATTATTGTAGAGAATTGAATTTTAGGTCGATACCACCTGGGACGGAGCTACAAGGCTTATTTTTCCAAAAACCACGTTTGTCTCGAAAAAAAACAATAAAACGACGATTTCTCCCTTATAGGTGAGAATTCGGGAAATCGTTATAGAACATTTGTTCCCCCAAGGGTCCTCTATCGCCCCTCACAATGTGACTAGACATTTACAGGACACCCTGTATATATATATATATATATATATATATATATATATATATATATATATATATATACACGGTGTTCAAAACTCGATTGACACCCCCTTTTTTCCACAATTTTAAATATTTAAAAGCGAAACTTGGTGGGTCTTAACGTGGTCGAATGTACATACATAGATGTCAAGACGCCGTAAAAAATAAATAAATCGTCCAACACAAAAATAATTGCTACGAAATTCTAATCATTAGGTGCGTTCTATTGCTTTAAATTTATTATTTTAATGCCTTTATAAATTAATTGAATTTAATTTTTAGGTGGAGCAAAAAGTTTAGGAAATGTTTATTAAGTTTTACGAAAGCGTAGACCACGTTGATCATAAACTTTTATGAAAACGTCAAAAACAAAAGTGTGTTTTGCCCTATTCCTATTAACATTTTAGGCATTTAAAGGTACTTTTTGGAAAGAAAATTGAATCCTCTACAACGTTTATACCAATTAATTTTTCCATTACGGACATACTTTCTGCGTTATTGGCAGAAAAGTGACAAAAAACAAGGGTTTTAACGGGTTTTGACAATTTGTTACTCATTGGTGCGCTTTAGCGAAAAAATGACCGATATAAAATCGACCTAAAATTCAATTCTCTACAATAATCCGTCATAAAAATAACCCCCTTCCATTGAAGATTCCAGAGTTAAGGTCGCTGGAGAAGAACTGGAGAAAGTTGAGGGGTCGTGCATTGGGTCCAATGAATGTACTTCGACCACGTTAAGACCCACCAAGTTTCGCTTTTAAATATCAAAAATTGTCGAGTATTGAACACCGTGTATATATATATATATATATATATATATATATATATATATATATATACAGGGTGTCCCGTAAATGTCTAGTCACATTGTGAGGGGTGATAGAGGACCCTTGGGGGAACAAATGTTCTATAACGATTTCCCGAATTCTCACCTATAAGGGAGAAATCGTCGTTTTATTGTTTTTTCGAGACAAACGTGGTTTTTGGAAAAATAAGCCTTGTAGCTCCGTCCCAGGTGGTACTACTAGAAAGGGAATGAAACCAATCGAAAGCTGAGTAAATTTACTATAAGACTAGTTGGGAGTAAACGTAAAAATGATTGAATGTAAGTATGTATATCTTACCAAAAGAAAGATATTGTAAATTCTAAAACAGTAAATAAATAAAATACACATTTATTTTGAATTTATTAATCCAGGTACCTAATACTGGGTCCAGGAGGCGGCCATTAAGGAACCCCAACTATACATTAACCTCAAAATTATTATTTTTACCTAGCATTTGAAAACATTTTTACAGGACTATGTACATCTTATTTATGAGGGATAGAATTTTTAATTACCACAACAAAAACGTTTGGGCTCACGAGAATCCCAGTGAGTTTCATAAGCGTAGCAATCAGTATCAATTCAAGGTAAAGCATTTGTTTTCTAAGTTTAAATACCTGTAAAAGTGTGTTCAAATGCGTGCGTGATCTAGGCAAAAATAATAATTTTTGAGGTTAATGTATAGTTGGGGTTCCTTAATGGCCGCCTCCTGGACCCAGTATTAGGTACCTGAATTAATAAAATCAAAATAAATGTGTATTTTATTTACTGTTTCAGGCATTTTTTTTATGTTCGTGGAAGTAATTTTCTTTTCAACGATCCATGTTTTTTTTTTAAAACTTTTGTTTTAAAACCGTTCAAATACTTAAATACAGGGTTGTGATACATGAATGGAAAGATAATTAACTGAGGAAGTTTTTCTGAAACCCGGAAATCTCTAATTCTTCCCATTGAGGAGTAACGCTGGAAAGAAATATCAAGAAAATGTCAGGAAATTTAGAATAGCTTTCTTTTGGTAAGATATATACATACTTACATTCAATCATTTATACGTTTACTTCCAACTAGTCTTATAGTAAATTTACTCAGCTTTCGATTGGTTTCACTCCCTTTCTAGTAGAATCACCTGGAACGGAGCTAGAACGATTATTTTTCTAAAAACCACGTTTGTCTTGAAAAAACAATAAAACATTTTTTGTTCCCCCAAGGGTCCTCTATCACCCCTCACAATATGACTAGACATTTACGGGACACCCTATATACATATATATATATATATATATATACATATATATATATATATATATATATATATATATATATATATATTAACAGGGGTCATTTTCGGAGTCTATTAGGTAAGATCGATAAAGATTTAAAAATATTTTTAAGTATTAGGAATGATATCGAAGGTGGTATCATGGGCGTATAGGAATAGAAAATCATTTCGGGAGGGGCGAGTGACATTTGGGGGGGGGGGGGTGAGGCCCTTTCCGGGGTATGGAATACTAACAATTTAGAACTTGGAATAGTTTTAACCAACTAAAACGTTATAACACCCAAAATCAAGTATTTTGTATAAACCAAGTGTTCTTAGTTAATTTATTTTTGAGGGTTTATGCTACATTATTACCAACTCAAAATTTCGTGGGAGGGGCGTCTGCAGACCTCTCAGGCCCCCCTTCCTATGCCCATGGATGTTACCAGGAAGGATATAAGAGGTGGAATTAGGAAGGGATTTAGAAGGAGGAATTAGGAAGGTTGTCAGAGGTGGTATTAGGAAGGATATAAAAGGTAGTATAAGGGAAGAATAAATAATAAATAACTATGACATTGTTTAGTAATTTCATAAATAATGTATTTTACTGATTTAAGGATAAAGTTTTATTCTATTATCACAAAATATTTTGGATAAGAATTATTAATTTTTATTTTAATTTTAAGTTCAAACAACAGTAATTCATTTAGCAAAAACAAAATATTTTAAAACTAATTTTTAACGTAATTTTATTTTTTTTTTAAGTTCTATTCTTAAAATTATTTTTTAATATAATGCAATAGCACTAACACAATATATAAATACTCAAAATAATTTAAAATCATGTAATCTAATATTATATGTATATGTACATATGTATTTAAGTAAATAATAATAACAAGCTTATATTAAGCATAATTTAAAGTTAGTATGTAAATATATAGACAATAAGGCAATATAATGCAATGTAATAATATATACATAATGTAAATACATAAAAAAATAAGGTAATATAATGCAATGTAATAATATATTCATAAACAATGAGGTAATATAATGCAATGTAATAATATATACATAATATACATACATAAAAAATAAGGTAATATAATGCAATGCAATAATATATACATAAACAATAAGGTAATATAATGTAATGTAATAATATATACATAATATACATACATAAAAAAGAAGGTAATATAATGCAATGTAATAATATATACATAATATACATACATAAAAAATAAGGTAATATAATGCAATGTAATAATATATACATAAACAATAAGGTAATATAATGTAATGTAATAATATATACATAATATACATACATAAAAAAGAAGGTAATATAATGCAATGTAATAATATATACATAATATACATATATACGCAATAAGCTCAAATAATGTTCTGTAATAACTATATAAAATATAAGGTGTACTTCGGCATAATGCAGAACACCAACAAATAAATAAACTAAAGAAATAAATAATGTAATTTTCCTTTTAACAATTGAAATTTTATTAGTATAAGGATGAAAATTTGGTATATACCAATTAAAAAGTTACTTTTCAAACAATTTTGACTTTTTAATTCACCTGGAGCGACAAATTCGTGATTGGTGTCATTCTAGAGCAACAAATTCTGGTACCAATCTGAATTTCGTCAGACAATTAGATCAAATGTTACGGGGGTGGCTGTGCTGGCGTAATATTACGGTAGCACAGCCACGTTTTCTCGGAAACGGCTGGAGCGACAAATTCGTGATTGGTGTCATTCTAGAGCAACAAATTCTAGTACCAGTCTGAATTTCGTCAGACAATTAGATCAAAAGTTACAGGGGTGGCTGTGCTGGCGTAATATTACGGTAGCACAGCCACGTTTTCTCGGAAACGGCTGGAGCGACAAATTCGTGATTGGTGTCATTCTAGAGCAACAAATTCTAGTACCAGTCTGAATTTCGTCAGACAATTAGATCAAAAGTTACAGGGGTGGCTGTGCTGGCGTAATATTGCGGTAGCACAGCCACGTTTTCTCGGAAACGGCTGGAGCGACAAATTCGTGATTGGTGTCATTCTAGAGCAATTGAAATTTTATTAGTATAAGGATGAAAATTTGGTATATACCAATTAAAAAGTTACTTTTCAAACAATTTTGAGTTTTTAATTCACCTGGAGCGACAAATTCGTGATTGGTGTCATTCTAGAGCAACAAATTCTGGTACCAATCTGAATTTCGTCAGACAATTAGATCAAATGTTACGGGGGTGGCTGTGCTGGCGTAATATTACGGTAGCACAGCCACGTTTTCTCGGAAACGGCTGGAGCGACAAATTTGAAAATAGTGTAACAAATTAGCAACAAATTACTGAGTATGTTAGAAGTTGGGGTTGCAATGTTGCTGTTCCAGCGTAATAGGGCTGACGTAGCTTAATGAACATCTCGAACGCTTTCCTAAAATTAGCATACCGGTGGTGAAGGAATGCTACTTCAGTGTAAAGGATCGAAACACCTTTAATGTTGCCAACTCCAAGTTAAATGACGCGAGCACTTGGCTGTAGCACCATTAAGCCAAGATGTTATCTACACAACCCTATCTCCTAACTCTCATCTTCTTTCTGCCCCTTATTTCTCTTTCAGGACAGTTCGCACATTCACTTACCTCTTAGATTAAGCACATTCTAAAGAAATGTGGATATTGAGGTGGCCGAAACCAAATGTACACTCCCTAAAAACTGCCTGTTTACTGTTTTTTAAGCCTTAATGTTGCCATTATAGGTAACTGGGGTACATTACAAAGGAAGTTGGTCATGCGGATATGAAGTACAGCAGGAATTCACTTTGTTATTGAATGTTTTCAAAAAAGTTCATTAAAACACCTAAAGTTTAACCTTATAACCGCAGGACGAGCATGTGAAAAGTGGGCTAGGATCTACGTACTCCGTAACTGTGAGATAAGATCGAGGCACTCCCAGTCTCGGCGGCCCTCATCGTTCCTTTTATAGCTTTTAGCATAAATATACTTTATGGAAGACTAAACTGAAAAAAAACGCTAAAAAAAGTGTCCGCTGGTGCTTCCGTTTGCGCGGTAGCCATTTACGGAAAAGAAGACTGTATGTTATACAGTACATTACATAGGTTTGTCGGGTGGACCTAAAGCATATTTATGTTCCTGAATTTGAGCAGAAGGCTCTAAACGAATTTCCTTAGTTTTCTGTCTTACAGTTCATTCAAAAAATACCCTCTTTGTATGCCCTTTCGATCAATGACCATTTTTGGAGCGAATGAATACGAAAAACTATAAGTCAAGCCGGGGTTCTTGGCAACCCAGATCGCATATATGCGTCTAGAGTGCTGGGGGCACTGTTTTTTACGCCCGCATATATGCGTCTTGAGTGCTGGGGACACTGTTTTCTATGCCCGCATATATGCGTCTAGAGCGCTGGGGACACTGTTTTTTACGCCCGCATATATGCGTCTAGAGCGCTAGGGATACTGCTTTTCTCGCCCGCAAATATACTATCAAAGCGTTTGAAGGTTTAACTAGTTTATCATTTTAGGAAAAACTCGTTTTTTTGCAAATTCAGTAAATGACCACTGTACTTCTGGTATACATGCTCCACTTCAGTTGCGTCCGGAAATGAATGATATTGTCATTTGAATCCAACAGATGCGATTTTCAACTGAGAATCCGATTTTTAATCTTAGCAACTTAATGATGAATTAGAAATCTAAAGTTAAATATTATCTGGAAAAACATTTAGAAAAAATTAATTTCCTCTCTAATTGTAAGTAACATACGTCCGGTACAAAAGTTGATTTTACGATAAGTCTTAGAATATACACCTTTTATCAAATAACGGCAACATCAGGATTTAAAGAAAACAAAAAACTTTATGTCCTATATAGATGACGGCGGTTAGTTTTGGACACCCGGTGTATATAAACAAGAAAACACTTCACAATACAATAGAGAAATAAAACCAGAATGTATTAATGCAGATGAAAGGTTATTATTCAAAAGAAAAACTGACAACTTCAAAATAGAAAAAGGAAAATTGTAAAGAAGACTCGAGCGTTTTTCGCCTCTTGGCCGAGTGCTCGTGCGATCGCCTGGTGAATCTGGACTGCCCAATTCAACCCTATTTACCTCTTCCCCATTCCGGGCCTGGGTGGCTCTCGACCAAGCATCGCATGCTTGGCACCTGTTTTCATAGGCTTACAGAATATCTGCCTGCAATAAGACTAATTCGGGGTTACAGATGATGCAACGAAGAATGACTTCAACAGCACATACATTGAGACTAAGGCATTAGGCTGATGCATTTCAGTAGGGATATCATAACGCCCAAGAAAATAGCTGTGGAATTCATGCTTTATGCGAGGAGTAGCATATTTGAAAGAGACAGAACAAGGCGTGCAAGTAACCATAGATCCACTGGTCGCTACTGATCGCTCCTTAATTATTTTCCATTGTGTACACTTTATTATAGTACATTGCTACAGCTTGTACGCTAAATGCATATTTGGCACGGATATACAGAAACGCTAGTAAGGTTCTCTGAAATTAAGCTTAAGCTAGGTTTACACGGGCGAGAAAACTTGCGACAGTACTTGCGCAAGTTCTGTCCCGTCGTGTAAACACGTAGATGCAATTTTACCCAACACTTGAACGCAAGTTGCCCCCCGAGCTCTCGCGCGAGTCACTGTCGCAAGTTGTTTTTAGAGAGCTCAAAATCCGTTTACATTTTGACACCGTTTGATGCAATTTCAACTCGCACAAACAGCTCTTTCCAAGTCAATTTTCAGTTTCTTAACCGCCGAGAAGACGTCAAAGACCGACTTGCAGGAACTGCGCCATCATAGCGTGGTCCCTACTGTCATTTAGAAAGCTTCAAATAGAAACAGTTATTATTTTGGTTACATGGTGGTTTACACCTAAAATCCAAAAACAGGATACCAATATGAGAGAATCGATATCAGCAAGTGAGCGCTTAAAGGTTACTCTTCGCTTTCTCGCCTCTGGTAAGTAATGAGTTTAATTTATTGGAAACTATTTTTTTAATTAAAAGCAACGATACAAGTAATACATATCTAAACCCCTTCCTTTATTTAACACAAACGTTACTAAACTAAAAAAAAATGCTGTCTAATAAACAATAAAAAATAAATTCTAATATGAACGACAGAAATATTCGAAAACCTAATTCCTTCCATGGTAATAGTCAAAAACTCAACCACTCGATACGCCAACTTGCACTAAAGTGTCGAAAAATATATCCCACTGTTTGATCGGGCGACAGTGCGAGCGCGAGAAGTTCCTAGAGCTGAGTTTCATGTTTAGACGAGCAAGTTGAAGTGTCAGACACTGCCACACCAAGCTCGCGACATCAGTTGCACGAGTAGTTGCGACACTGCTCTCCAAGCCGTTTCCACATGCAATTTTGACTGTCGGACAGAAATCTCGCGCAATTTCTCGCCCGTGTAAACCTAGCTTTATACCCTAGAGCTTTCAGTATACTGGGCAATTTCCCAGTGCTGGGAGTCACTTCGATAGTATCATAGCAAGAGCTGTTTGTTCTCCTCAATCGATCTGCGTTTCTACCCACCAATTGACGGAGGATGGATAGCTAGTTCTATCCAAGGACTAGTTCAACCTAAATAAATAAAGATATATCGGGCGTTGTTTCTATATTTTATTTTTGCACTGTGGAAAACATTGAATTTTTGTTCATCACCTTCTGTATTTTTAATTTCCAGCGTTCACTTGGAATGTGCAATGTAATTATTTTATTAAACAGTTATTCAGTGGCTATAATGCTCAGAGGTCTAAACTGAAAAAAAAAAAAAAAAAGACTGTTAGGCGCCTGCATGATAGCCTGCAAATTCATAGATTCTTCTGCTTTCATGGAAGAAGGATGCAGTATGTACCATAAATGTTTTAGTTTACGTTTATCAATATTTTTGAGCATTTTAGTTAGCACTGACAACCAATTATTATTAGACAATTAATCATAATTGAATTTTTTTTTATCTGTTTTGGATTAGGACAGATATTTTATAACTAAACGGAGGGGGGACGGGTTTATCTACTGGAATTTAAATATTAATTCTGTTGGGTTGTGCTATATTACACGACGAAGAAAAATCACAGTTTAAGAGAATCACCGTGATTTTTAAATATGTTTAAAATTTACCTCACGGTATTTATTTTTGATTTGTCAAAGCGGAAAAGGGAATGACCTCTGGGGCTCGAAGGGATAAAAGGGGTGTAATTTTGGATTAAATGCAAAGGATCGGGCTTTCACAAGATTTTTTGCGATGGAGATGTTGAGATCTTTGTGCAGGGTTTTATTGTTAACTTAAAAGAATAGCCTCTTCTACTGTTTCCAATTACATAAAAAGAGCCTTTGACCAGCCAGCAAAGGACTTCGGATTGGAATGATTGTATTTCTTGAATGTTTGAAGTATTGTTGTCCCCCATCGCTAAAATTCTTTTGTCAAAATAAGACCGTTGTTATGCTCCCGTTTACAAGAAGAGGACAGAAACTCTTCATCTCTTCGGGACAGGACTAATAACAGCTCTCCTTACAGGATACAATGCAGATTGCATCAAAACATTCATTACATTACTCTCACTATTATCATATGATAGTACGAGGATGATAAAACTTCATATCGTATATTTAGCGCGGTTCCTGAGGTTGGCCGCATGACACAATCCGGATGTGCCGTCTAGAAAATTGCTCGTTTCAGACCTAATAGATTACGAAAATAAAGGTGGTTCAAATTTGTATATATATATATATATACACATATATATATATATATATATATATATACACACACACATATATATGTGTGTGTGTGTGTATCGCTCGATCTCTAACAGCCTCAAAAATGGTCCAATTTTGATGAAATATTATATAAAAATCGTTCGTCTGATTTGAAAGGTCAAGTTTCTTTAATCATCAGAATTCGTCCCCTGAAGCACAGTTTCAGGAGCAAAATTCGCGCGAAGAAAATCGTAATGCCTACGTTCTTATGGTTGCAGGTACTCGTTTTATAGGTTTTATAACGTAGGAAGGAATGAAACAATTTTCAAAGCGTTATCTGTCACCGTTTCTAAGAAAGAATGATACAACTACATTTACTAAGTAAGTTTCAGTTTCAGAAACGATTGAAATGATAAATCTTAGAAACGATTCATCTGTTCTAACATTTATTTTTTGTTATTATTATTGGGGGTTTTCTCCTCAGTCACCTGGGATAAATTCTTTCGGGGGCTGTTGCCAACCAAAAGAATTGTTTTTATTGATTTTTTTTTTTTTTTTTTTTTTTTTTTTTTTTTTACGGGCGTTCATTTAAAAATTTCCGAACCGTTCTGGCGGTATCAAGCAGTACCGCTTGTTGGGCATTTTTAATTAGATCCTCCGGCAGTTTCAAATAGGTATTTGCGGCAATCGTCGTTTTTGGAATGAGCCCGTTGGTCGAGATTATGACGGCTGTAATCCTTGCAGAATCCAACTTATACAAGTCTTTCAGCTCTATGGCCAACTCCTGATACTTGCGCAGTTTCTCGGCATATGATTTCCGGACATTCTCATCATTGGGGATTGCGAAATCAATAATATCGGCTGTCTTACTTCCCTTGTCAATGATAAGAATGTCCGGTTTATTGTGATGGACAGTACGGTCCGTTAACATTGCTTCGTCCCAATACATCTTAATTGTACCTTTCTCCAAAAGTCTATTTGGGACGTAGCGGTAATAAGGGACCACACCATCCAACATACCATATTTTTCTGCGAGTGCTTGATGATATATTTTGGCTACGTTATTGTGCCGCTGAAGATAATCGGATCCCGCAAGAATCTCACAGCCCCCCGTAATGTGCTGGATCGACTCATACGTTTTGTTACAAAGTCTACATTTGTCAGAGATGTTGACATGCTTCAAAACGTGACGTCGATAGGATCTTGTTGCTATTACTTGATCCTGGATGGCTATTACAAACCCCTCTGTTTCGGGGAATAGCCTTCCAGAAGTCAACCACGCTACCGACCATGAGAGCACCACCTCCGGATCAAATAACTGACTATGGTATCGCCCGTGTAATGCTTTCTTTAGCCACGAGCCAAGGCGATCCGATTCTGTCGTAATGTCCGGCCAGTTGCTTGTTTTCAATTTTAAGGCTGTATAATTTTCTTCCAGTTTGACCATTTCCTTGAAAAGACGATTCTCGCTTGCCATTATGTAGCTCCTCAGGTTAATTTCCTGGGAGCGACATAAGTCTTGAATATTTGCAAGACCTCGTCCTCCTTTATTCCTGGGTAAATACAGCCTTTCAATTGACGATATGGGGTGGTGCATACGTGCCTTAGTCATCTCTGTTCGTATGAGACGATCCAGTTCTTGTAACGATGTATCCGACCATTTGATGACTCCGAAGCTGTAAATCAGTGATGATATTGCCCATGTATTAATTGCCTTTATTTTCTGCCTGCCATGTAGATAGCTTTTTAAAATCAGACGCAAGCGTTTAAGAACACAGCCTTCAGTTCCTCTTTTACTTCTCTTTTGGCAATTTTCAGATGTTGTTGTACGCCAAGATACCTGTATGACTCATCCTCCTCGAGTTCACGGATAGTATCACCATCAGCTAACGCAATGTTATTGGTCAAAACTGATTGCCCTTTTGAAACATGCAGTACGGCACACTTGTCAATACCAAACGTCATGCCGATGGTGCTACTAAAATCTTGAACAATATCCGTCATGCTTTGTAGCTGGACAGGATTCTTCGCGTACAACTTAAGGTCATCCATAAATAGACTGTGGCTTATCCTGGTGTCGGGATTATTTACAGTTAGCTGGTAACCAAATCCACAGTCACGAAGTAACTGGCTCATTGGATTGAGGGACAAACAAAACCATAAAGGACTAAGGCTATCGCCTTGATATATTCCTCGTTGTATCTTCATTGGTTCACTTTCAATCCTATTTGTGCCCTTTCTAAAGCTGAGCTTTGTTTTCCACGTAGCCATCATACGTGACAGCAGATCCGTTACATTTTCAGCAATCTTGTAGATATTTAATACTTCGACCAACCTCTGAATCAAATGCCTTCTTGTAGTCTATCCATGCCATCGAGAGATTTCGCTGTTTCGCCGAGACCTGAGATGCGATAAATGTATCTAAAACTAACAACTCTTTACATCCCTTAGAGCCACGTTTACAGCCGAGCTGCTCTGGGGCTAGTAACTCATATTGATATAAATGATCTTGAATTTTTGATGCAATAATGGATGTAAAGAGTTTATAGACACCATTTAGGCATGCTATTGGTCTGTAGTCTTTTGGGTCTAGGTTCTCATTTATTTTCTTTTGAATCATATAAGTGATTCCCTCAGCGAAATCTTCTGGAATTGGCATATGACCTACAAGAATGTCTTGATAGCACTGTGATATTGCTCCATGAAGGCTGGTGAAATACTTCAACCAATAATTTTGTAAGCCATCGCGCCCGGGAGCTTTCCAGTTGTGCAATTTCTTAATCGCTTGTGTCACGTCTTCTACAAGAATTTGGCTGTTTTCCATTTGCGGAACATTCTTTATTTGCTCTCGCACTTTTGACATCCAATCCACATTCTTGCTATGGGACACGGGCACTTCCCATACGTCTGCCCAATAGCCTACCATCTTGTCCATTTCAATATTAACATCACTTACCTTGTCTTTATTGCTTTTAATTAAGGTGCGATAAAAGTCCCTTTCTCGAGCGCTAAAAAGAGAATTTTGCTTCCTTCTGAGGAACGCTTCATTGTACCTACGTATTCTGTTTGCGTAAACAGCCAGTTTCTGTTTTTGCTTGTCTAAATACATAGATAATGATTCAATCAAGCGTTCCTCATCAATCATTCCTATATGAAGCACAATTATTTCATCAATTTTAGCTTTTAGTTTGTTACTAGCAGACTGCGGACATCGCACATAGTTGGTTAAAATACCAATTCTGCAGCGAAGTTCAGATATTTTCTTTTCTAATCTTTTCCTCCAAGGTGGGGATTTATCTGATTTTGATTTCGTTCCATCGGCAGTAACTTCTTTATCCCGCCCGCAGTCTAAGTAGTAACAAACTGCTCTTGCTCCTGAGTATATTAAATCGCGTACGTTGTCTATATCATTGACTGATTCAACGTGCGCTTCTAGGACTTTATTCATCGCCATTACTACTTTAAAAGCCTTTTTACTGTAAGTGATGCGAGGGACACTTGGCCTGTGGTCGAACGGAATGCCGGCATAGCAAAGATGTTCCGTAATGAATTGGTCTTCAAGAGTGGCAATAAGTTCCTGATCATCATTCTTTACATTTTCATCACTCACTAAGATTTCAGCCTCGGTATCATCAACTGGATCAACTTCATTCACAGGGCTCTCATTCCTATTTAATATTTCGCCGCTGCCTGCATCTGAGCTTTGTCGGACTTCATTCTTTATCCTTTCCAACTCAAAACCCTCCAGAATCTTACCTGTACGTAAAATACGTCTTACTCGATCTGCAAGGTTTTGAGAAGTCAAATGTATATCAGGATATAATTCCTTCCAGTACTGTTCGATTCGCCTTGTATAACCCGTCTTTTCATGTTCGCATTTTGTGGCCAGATAGTACGCTCGCATGACTGCAATATGCATGTCTTTGGTCCATTTCATGCGTTTCTGCGTAGATCTTGGCCTTTGTCTAACAGGAGCGGGAGAAGAATCACTCTCCCCCAAGCTCAAGTCAGAACCTGATTCGGTGCTCAACATAACCGTTTTCGTTGGCCTTGGTCTTACGGGCCGATACGGCATCGGGGCACTGCTCGCACTGCCTGCCGATGTCGAGGGCTGACAATCAGTTCCCTCCGGAGCAGCCCTCACTCCAGATTCGTCCAAGGCTTTTTCTTTCCTTTTCACCATTGTTAATGGGTTGTGCATTTTATACCTACTGCCAGGTATAGCACCCCGGGAAGGTGACCCTGGGGTGTGTACTGTAGGTGACCTTATGTCAGTGTAAGTGTTTAGTGTACTGTGTGTGTTATGTGTGCGGTGTACTGTACTCGGGAAGGGGGGTTCGTAAAGCCCCAAGCTTATTATTATTATGGGGGTGGGGTCTCTCAGATTACTGGAGAATATTTTTACTGGGGGATAGTTCCAACCAGTAAAAAGAATTATATTTATTTTTTTTAAATATATTTTTTTTTTTAATTATGGGCATTAAGAAATTTTCTGACGATTCTAGCTGTGTCGAGTAGAACTGCTTGCTGGGATAATATTAGGTGTTCCTCTGACAATTTCAGATATTTGGTGGCACTGACTGTAGTATTTGGTATCAAACCATTGGTCGAAATGATAACTGCAGTAACTCTAGCGGAATCTAATTTATAGAGATCTTTTAACTCAATGGCCAAGTCTTGATATTTTCGCAGCTTTTCGGCATATGCTTTCCGGATATTCTCATCATTCGGCACTGAGATATCAATTATATCAGCAGTCTTATTATGCTTGTCGATGATGAGAATATCTGGTTTATTATGGTGAACAGTTCGGTCTGTAATCATATCTTCGTCCCAGTAGGTTTTAATTCTATCATTTTCTAGAAGTCTTTATGGGACGTAGCGATAATACGGTACCGTAGTTTCCATAATGCCGAACCTTTCTGCAATTGCTTGATGGTATATCTTGGCAACATTGTTGTGTCTCTGAAGGTAATCCGATTCCGCAAGAATTTCGCAGCCTGCCGTCACGTGTTGAATCGACTCATACGCCTTGTTACATAATCTGCACTTGTCCGAAATACTAATGTCTTTTAAAACGTGTCGTCGGTAGGACCGTGTTGCAATTACTTGGTCCTGGATGGCTATCACGAAACCCTCAGTTTCCGAAAATAGCCGACCAGAAGTCAACCATGCTACCGACAACGTCGTCTGCACCTCCGGATCAAAAAACGACTGTAATATCGCCCGTGCAGTTCTTTCGTTTGCCATTCAGAAAGGCGATCCAAGTCTGTCCTTAGATCCGGTTCATTAATTATCTTTAATTTCAAGGCTGTATAATTCTCGTCGAATTTAACGATTTCCTTAAAAAGGTGGCTCTCACTCGATCTCATATAATGCCTCAGATTACTTTCTTGAGATCTACATAAATGTTCAATATTGATGAGGCCAAGGCCACCTTTTTTGCTTGGCAAATACAGCCTTGCCATTGAAGATGTTGGATGGTGCATGCGTGCTTTAGTCATTTCAGTTCGAATGAGTCGATGTATCTGACCACTTTATCACACCGAAACTGTACGTTAATGATGGTATTACCCAGGTGTTAATAGCTTTTACTTTGTGTTTTCCATGCAGATAACTTCTTAATGCTAATCGCAGCCGTTTTAAAAACTTATTTTTAAGCTCCTCCTTAACATTTTTGTGGCAGATCTTAAGGTGCTGTTGGATGCCAAGGTACTTATACGTTTCGGATTCCCCCAATTCACGTACATGGTCCCCATCCGAAAGTGCTATGTTTTCAGTAGATACTGTGCGTCCTTTTGTAACATGTAGCATAGCACACTTATCTAAACCAAAGCACATTCGAATGGTGTTACTGAA
The DNA here is from genome assembly GCA_946811695.1 of Gonocerus acuteangulatus. Classification (NCBI taxonomy): domain Eukaryota; kingdom Metazoa; phylum Arthropoda; class Insecta; order Hemiptera; family Coreidae; genus Gonocerus; species Gonocerus acuteangulatus. The sequence goes on along the minus strand of OX328132.1, from coordinate 68,121,813 downwards.
ATTTCGCACAATGCTTATCATCCTCTCCAGTTGGGAAGCATTCTTTGCGTACAATTTCAGATCGTCCATGTATAGACTGTGAGATATCTTGGTTTCTTGGTCATTTATAGTCATCCGGTAACCGTACCCACTATCACGCAGCAACTGGCTCAAGGGGTTCAGGGACAAGCAAAACCACAAAGGACTCAGGCTATCGCCATGATATATTCCCCTTTGTATTTTTATCGTTTCGCTTTCCACTGTATGTCGGCCCTTTCCAAAGGTAAGCTTGGTTTTCCACGTGGCCATCATGCGTGATAAATGGTCAGTTACATTATTAGCGACTTTATAAATTCTTAACACCTCGATTAACCAGGAGTGAGGAACCGAATCGAAAGCTTTCTTGTAGTCAATCCATGCCATCGATAGACTTCGCTGTTTGGCTGAGGCCTGAGATGCAATAAACGAGTCTATAACTAACAGCTCTTTACATCCTTTACAACCACTTCTACAGCCTAGCTGCTCGGGAGCTAGTAATTCATTTTGTGTGATGTGGTCTTGGATCTTGTTAGAGATAATTGATGTAAAGAGCTTATAGACTCCATTTAAGCATGTTATAGGCCTGTAGTCATTGGGTTCGAGGGGTTGACCTTCTTTCTTTGGAATCATGTGTGTCACACCCTCAGCAAAGTCACTTGGTATTGGCTTAGTACCTACAAGAAATTCTTGGTAACAGCGAGCGAATGGTTCATGTAAATTGTCTAAATATTTTAGCCAATTGTGAATACCATCGCGACCAGGAGCCTTCCAATTATGAAGTTTTTTAACGGATTTTGCTATGTCATTAATAGTTATGCTGCAATCCTCCATTTGACTTATGTTCTGCAGAGTTCCCGATATGTCAGGCATCCATGTTTCAATATTACTATGAGCATCAGGAACTTCCCATATATTGGCCCAGAAATTTACCGTTTCATCAATTTTCACATTTCGAGGATCCCGGTTTGGCTCATCGCTGCGTTTGCTTAACATTCTGTAAAAAATCCTTTTCTTGTGTACTAAAGAGTGAGTTTTGTTTTCGGCGGAGGAACGCTTTACTGTATCGACGTACTCGGTTGGCGTATACTGCCAATTTCTGCTTTTGCTTGTCCAAGTACGTAGACAGTGTTTCTGGTAAAAGCTTTTCCTCAATCAAGCCTATGTGTAGTACAATTATCTCATCTACTTTAGCTTTGAGCTTTTTACTTGCAGTTCCTGGGCTCTGGAGGTAGTATGTTATAACACCAATCCTTCGACGGAGTTCCGTAATCTTGTTCTCCAATCTTCTCCTCCAGGGAGGTATGGTTTGCGTTTTCTTACCACCTCTATCGTCTTGATTTGGTGTTTTATCACATCCAATGCCCAAGAAGCAAGTAACAGCTTTTGCAGCTGAATAAATAAGATGACGAATGTCATCAATATCCTGTAGTGATTCAGCGTGCGATTCCAGGATTGTGTTCACCATTCTTACAGCATTGAAAGCCTTCTTGTTATATGGAACACGCGGGATCAGTGGTCGGTTATGAAACGAGATACCATGATATTGGATATACTGGGACATTAGTAGGTCATTAAGATTGGACAATACCTCTTAATTCTTGTCAGTGTCGCCATCTGCTGAATTGTCTATATCCTCAGGTACTGAAGTTGGTTCCTGTTCGATTTCAATCGTCTCAACTTCAGCAGGAATGCCTTCTGTACTACTTTGGAGTTTGTGTTTTATCTTATCTAGCTCAAATCCTTTCAGAACTTTACCAGTGCGTAAAATACGTCTGATCCGGTATTTTAATAATAATAATATTATTATTATTATTTTGGAGCTAAGGAAGTATTTGAAAAACAAATTATTAACAGACATGAAACGTTTTTAGATCTTGGTATACTGTAAAAAATATCTCGGAAACGGTTGAGAAATCGTGGTAAAAGGAAGCCCATTCGAAAGCCTACTAAATGCTCTAAAAAATAAAAAATAGGTTCTAAAATAATCTTCAATGGGGAATCGTTGGAGATCTGGCAGATTCAAAACAAAAACAAAACCGAAACTGGACGTGTGATGTTTACGAAAATTGGTCACAGGCTGACCAAAGATCAGTCAAGCGAAGATAATTGTCAATAGTTTCGAAATCTTATTGGTCTAGTATTGATTCACAGCGAATCCCATGTGTGCCTTTAATTCGAACGAACTTACTATTGACTGAAAAAAAAAAATGTTCGTCCGAGGCGTGGATAAAAACCATTATTTCGTGGTATGTTATTTGTTTGGGGGGCTGTTGTGAATTTGGTTTGAGAAATTTATGCACAAGGTACATGAGGTCTTATGGGAAATCTGATGCAGATTTTGAAAATGTCATCAGAATTAAATTTTCCCTATGGTGTGAACGACAAATAGCACAACAAAAAAAACTAGCGTTTAGACCAAAAAAATTAAAAATTTCTCCTTGTTGGCATTCAACTACACTTTTGTTGTCATATACACCCCTTAAGTATAGCGATTACCTTCGGGACCACCTTGTACATATATATATATATATATATATATATATATATATATATATATATATATATAAATGAGAGAGTAAGATTCCAATGTATTGGTAGAAATAAATATGATTGGAGATATAATCAGAAACGAAGATCTGGTGCAATTCTTATATACTTTAACCAAGGCGACTCATTATCTGAAGTTTTTTTTTCTTTTTTTGATCCATCCAAGAAAAATTTATCGTGCTCTTGTCTGTCTTCCCACTTACTAATTGGCAATTTGTAAGGGAGGTCTAATAAGATCCCGAAAAGGCGAATCCAAGGCTTTAGACAGCCTTAGCTACAGACCCGAAATATTTACTTGGTGGGCTTCGGCTCTATCTCCCTTATTAACTCCCTGTCTTCAGGCTGCATTCTAAGCTTCATCCTCAACGGATTTTCTTATTTGAAGATTTTATCCAATATCTTATATAGTAGAATATAATTATATATATTAACTGCCCAATCATTTCAGAGTTACTCCCTTTCATGTGCGGGCTGAAAAATACATTCTTCCCACTTTAAACAGCGGGGCAGAATGCCCAAAAAGTGAATAAAGTTTAATATCTCTAGAATGGATTAACAAAACAAAAAAAATACTTCAAGTTTTTTTACAATTTTGAAGAAAATTAATGAACTAACGAAGAAATGAAAGCCTATTGGCAAGATAAAAATTTCTGAATTTTCGAAATAGGTTATACTCATGAAAACAAGTTGCAATAAGTATTTTGAGTGTAGATTTAAATTAGTTCAGGTTGTTTTTGTCGAAGGAATAGGTCAAAGTTTGTAACCGCCACATGCACTCTCACAAATTGCTATATTTAATTTTGATAGAGTTCATGACTAGAAAACGTTAGCAACTAGACTGGACTCGAATTAAAAGTGTTGAGACGTGAGGACATGTATTATCTGAGCCATTTGGGTAAACTAGATAGTACAAAAAACTAAGGCGTACTCTAACCTTTCCTTTCTTTGCGGTGGTATGATCGGATAGGCAGATAAAGGCAGACGATTTTTGTTCTAACCTTTACTTTAACACCTTTAGTTACAAAATTGATGTTCCATATCAATGAATGAAGCCGAAGTTGTTTTTTTGTTTTGTAATAATAGCTGTTCTCAGTGCTTATTTAAAATTCGTAATTGATAGCGTTGTAAAGCACTCTATTTTTTTTGCCCAGTTTCACTGATGTGTGGCTTAGTTGACTATCGTAGAGAAAAAAAAATGATAATTTTTTCTCCCACTTTTACAATTAAATATCAATCATTTAAAGTAGTGTGCACCTTGGACGAACTTCCATTGTTCCGACACTGATCCCAAATTAATGGGAATGACCTTTAAACTAGGGGAAAATCATGCTGTTCCTAGATCTTGTAGCTTATAATCACAAACTAGATAATCAAAATCAGCGCTTTCAAAAATAATTTTTTTCTCCGCTCTGGCACCACTGTGCGCTACTTCCACACTGGTGCGGGCTGGGCTACAAGCCTGCATTTTCTCTCTTAAAACATCATTCTCGCTCTACCTAGAGGTTTTTAGTTCACTAGCAGATACTACAGGATGTATGACTTGCTCAATTATTTGCTTTAAGGTCCATGCTCTCAATACCACTTGTCAAACCCTTGTCAACCCTTGTGCCTGATTTTGAAAGTTGCCCTTCCAAACAGAAATATTCTCTCATTATTCCTTGAGTTGTCTGTATATATATGAAAACTCAGTAGTTTGTCTAAGATTTAAACGTAAAATAAAACCGTTGCATAATGATAATGCCCGCTAATAAATTGAATCCTTAGGGAGATGGAGGATAAACCTTAGAATAACACAGGTCCACAAAAAAAAAGTGGTTTGTGCGGGGTATTGGACACATTTTTTCTGACGTATTGTTTACCGCTGAACTTAAATCTGAAGTCATAATTGGGAGTTAATTAGCAAAAAACGGAGAAAAATGGAAAAAATTGATAAAAATAAAGATTTAATGATTATTTAACTATGTAATAATCAATTTGCAGTTTCTGCAGGTACTGTCCACTCCCGTGATTTGCAATCCGGACGTTATTCAAAGATGAAACGTTTGTTTCAGTTATGGATGACCAAGAAAAGGCACCGGGGCTAAGTTTCAAGGAAGTGTGTACCAACTTTTTAGGCAACACCAGAGACACTGATTACAAAAATATTGGTGCCAATATGATCACAAACTTTCAGCGTTCAGGTTGCCTAATGAATTTTAAACTTCACTTTCTTGATTCGCATCTCGACCAGTTTTCAGAAAATAACGAAGACTTTAGTGAAGAGCAAGGAGAGAGATTTCATGAAGATTTCAAAGAATTTGAACGACGATTTCAGGGACAGTGGGGAGTGAATATTTTTGCAGATTACTGCTGGATGCTACAAAGGGAAACTCAACAGCGAGGAAAAAAAGTAGCAGAAATCCATTACACAGGTCATTTGAGGAGAAAAGAGTCAGGAAACGACAGAAACAATAATAATGCCATCATCACCCAAATAAAACAATAAGGTTTTGATTTTTATCGATTTTTTCATTTGTCTCCGTTTTTTGCTGATTAACCCCCAATTATGACTTCAGATTCGTGTTCAGCGGTAAAAAATACGTCAGAAAAAACGTGTCCGATACCCCGCACAAACCACTTTTTTTTGTGGACCTGTGTAATAACAAAATAACGCTTAAAGCCAGAAGAAACGGTGTGTAAAGAATTGTGAAATAAGCTCGGTCGTCAGTGTTGACCTCAGTTAATGATATATATATATATATATATATATAAGCTTTCCGTCGCAATGTTATTCGATGCGTTAGACTCATTTTCAGCAGATTTAAGGATTGCCAAGAAGAGGGAGGAAGGATTCCATGCCTATTTTTTCACTTCAAATTGAATGTTGTGATCAGAAAATCTACACATGATCATAGTAACAATGATATATATTTTTGTCAATTCGCCATGTGTCTTCCAAATAATTTCAATAATTTGATGAATTTGATACATTTATCAGTACAATTGAGAAATGTTGCAATAATTCATTAGTATATAACTTTTATTTTTAATCTAAAAATTATGTTGAGACATTCTATTCTATTTATCTATAATTTATTTTCCTATTTTTTCTTTCATTCTGTTGCATATATTAGTTCTTGTTTTTTTTTCATAGTTTTAGTATTATTTATGTTAATATGTTTTATATTTCCGGACCTTTAACCGCATTCGTTGTTGATTTTTAACTGATGTTAATATTTAACTTTTCGTGTTACATAAAAATCTAAATTACTTGTAGTATTGTAGTGTAGATGGAGATAGTTAGCCGCTGTAGAGATACGAAGACAGGTATAGTTGGGATTCGGCTAGAATTTTTTTTTTTTTTTTTTTTTTTTTTTTTTTTTTTTTTTTTTTTTTTGTCTAGCCGAATCCCAACTATGCCTGTCTTCGTACTTGTAGTATTTATAAAATGGAGGGTTACTGTGATGTGGAAGAAGAAAAAAAAAAGTCTCCATCTTTCGGGATTTCTGGTTTAGCTTCTTGTTTAGCTTGTGTTTATTTCCTTACATTTTTCTTTTTTAATTTTATTTATGAATTTTCACGTTGTGTTATAGGTGCTTCCAGAAATACACGAGAGTGACGGATATTTCTAAATGTCAATCCATATTACTAGTTCAAATTGATGAAAGAAATACTGTCATTTATAGAAAACATAGATACAACTTTCTATGGGAGCCTAGGAGGGGGTATAGAATGGAGCGACAGATGTTTCTAAAAGCCGATCCATATTTCTACGAGATCCCATGCAGAGAGCTTTCCGGCCAAATACTGTGTTCTGGAGAAATCATATTGCCTCAAGATACTCTCATTGTGTGATAAAACCTAAGTGATTGTCATCTTGAATGATTCTGTCATAATTCAAGATATTCATCATGAGTTAATTTTAATATTTACGCGTAAAAGTATGAGAATAAATATAAAGTCTGAAATAAATATCTAGAAGATGAAAACGAAGTTCGTGAGATGCTAACGTCTTTCCATGTAATTTTTATTTTTTAAAGTTTATCAACCTTTGAGCTCATTAACGACATATATGTCTTATTCTGGCATTATAATTTGGTGATGGATTATTTTATATTACTGATGAACCTTTATTTTTTTGCGGGAAGTTTTCAGTTAGCTCATCTCTGAAAAAATTCGCCCACTTTCGTTTAATGATGGCCGCTATAATGACCGGATATTTTATAAAATTTCTTCCATTTGAAGATTAAGGCCCTTAGGGTAACGCTTCAAGGTTATTATAAATTCATTAATGACTTAAAACGATAGGTTTTGCAAATCTTGGCCCCATAATGTCATATCATAACATTCATAGGTACACTCGGAGGGGCCTGGAACCTACCTCTTTTTTTCAACGTTAGTTTTTTTGAGTAAATATATATATGTGTGTGTGTGTGTTTGTGTATATATTAATAACATATTTTCATTAGATCAGCACCTTAACCAAATACAAAAGTACATAAATCCAATCAACAAAATTCGTTTATACAATTCTTTCTAAGATGTATTAAAATTTACTTTAAATAATGATAAATATCACATTTTATTTCTTTATACTATTTAAAATGTCCGAATAATGTTTTTAAATGTGTTATTTTTTTTATTAAAGAAACAGTAAGGTTGTTTGTTGTGATATTACATACCTTGAGGTACTGATCAAATGAAAAGGTGTTTTATTTAAGTTGTCGGCCTCAAACGTTTTATACGAAAATATTCTGAATTTTGTATATATATATATATATATATATATATATATATATATATATATATATATATATATATATATACAGAAAATATTGTCACTCATTATGATTAGCTAAAACATTATTAATTTTGTATGTATACATACACACACACGCATATATATATATATATATATATATATATATATATATATATATATATATATATGCGTGTGTGTGTATGTATACATACAAAATTAATAATGTTTTAGCTAATCATAATGAGTGACAATATTTTCTGTATCAATTAACATAGATATCATAGAAGTCCAACAATGGGCTAGTTGAAACTTTCAATAATGACTTTCCATAATCTGACAAGTCATTAGACCCATTTGGAAATTAGATTAATTGGCCGAAGGTCAAACACATATTATAGTTCCTGTAGTATAAACAAGTTCCTAATCTCAAGAAAGGCTGAAAAGGTTCGTCGATAAAATATAGTTATTTCAAAGAATAGATCTGTTCTAGATTTATTTATGCAGCTGCCATAAAGTTTTGTGGAGGTCTGTTGCATTGTAGCGCCCCCCCCCCCATTCTAGACAAGCTTGGGTCAAAAGCATGGAGTTTTATTGTTTAAGGACTTATTAAATTTCGTGCTCATAACCTCAACAGAAAGGCAATGGTATCTTATCGTTATTTTTTGTTTTTATTTGTTTGTTTATTAGTCCTTTCTTTATTATAAGCGCACCCCTTAATTTGTAAGTAATGCTCAGCCATTAAAACTTAACTAGCCATCACATATTGTCGCTGTAACTATTTACTACTAGACCTACCATTTCCTGTCCTAAAAATAATTATCCAACGAATAACATTAGTTGTACTGTTTATAACAATATACGCCAAACATTTTTCCAATCAATTACTCCACCAAATGAAGAAAAAGAATTTCTTGCAATTCTTAATAACAATCACTGACTTCCAATTTTCTTTAGGGTAAAATTACGGTCAGAAATACTTAATGATTAGTTTAATATGTAAATAAATAAAAAATACAAGTAATATATACAGATTTAAAATCAGCATCCCAATAACCCCTTATGTAGTAAATATCATCGAAAACAAAAAATAATAATCTTTCCCAGTCCGGAAGAGACTAAAACTTAGTAAGCGAAAAAGTAACGTGACGATTTTTATTAGGAAAAGGATTTTTGTAAGAAATATGAATTTGAAGATTTAGAAATAATATTTTTCATAGAAAAGCCCTTGAACGGGTGTGGCACAAAGGCGAACTTGTCACATTCGCGAAACATGTCGGAAAAAGAGAGCAAATAAAGTTAATTTGTACGAATGGTGTCCTGCTTCATCGACCCCCTGGCAGAAATAAGAAAAAAAACATAAGAATAAATATACATACGTTATTTTTGAGACTTATGGAGTCTGAAACGGGAAATCTACTAGTCGGCACTTTTGGATTGCGACATAAGTTCAATCTTATAAGCGAGTTTACTACCCATTGAGGAATAATAATGAATAATTGATACAGATTATCATTACACATGTAAAAGCGTTCCTATCCATGTTTATTTTAGTGTGGAATACCCCGTTTCGGAATTACCGGTAATCTGGCAACTGAGAAAGTAAGTTGTTTCAGCTTGCTGTGGATTATTACCATTTCGGCGCGGAAAAGGTCTTATTTCTTGATTTGAATCCTGCTATTTCATTTCGTTTAACAGAAAAACGAGTTTAGACATTTTAGATCGCAGGGGAAACAGAAACAACTATGTAACATAAACATTAATATTTTCCTTACCAAACTTTCTATATTGTGTTGAACATCATTATTCGGCTTGGAAATGGCTAGGATTTCGTCATGATAATTAATGTCCTTTTTAAAATGAAAATGATTTTTAAGTGTCAACGAAGGGAAAGAACAAAAAGATCTTCATAATAACCTAAACAGAATTAGAACCTAAGAATTAGAATCGTTCTCAACATTATTCAGTTTAAACAGCAACATTTTCTCATGCATGAAATGACAAGTTTTTGAAAAAACTGATTTTATAATCTTCCAGCTTAGTCCAGTCACTTCTATAATGTCCGTAAGCAATCGTTTTCTCGCTTTAATATGAGGCACACTCTTCAATGGGGCCATCAAAGATCCCAACTTATGTAGATTGCCGGGACGTGCTAAGATTTACCAATTCCTAACTATCAGACATACGTAGAAGGTAGAAAAATAATGTCTCTCCACTCCTACCTTCTACGAAATCGAGAACTCCACAAATAACGCTGCATACATCACAGATATCAGACATACATTGTTGCAGCTTTATTCCAGTATGCTCCAATGGGGTCCCGTAATTAAACAACTGCAGGAGTCTTGATTTTTGGGTGTGTTTTTGTTTAAGCTGTTGAAAACTTACATGAACATTTGCAATGTCATAGACGCTGTGGCTGTTGGATCCCTGCAGGATTTTCATAAACAAGGAAGGCGCTCTATTTTTCTTCTGCCATAGAATGAGTCAACAGTACGTCTATCAAGATACTCGTAGGATTCCACTTAACAACGAATGCGCTCTATGAGTCTTCTCTTATAGATTGTGTGTGCACTGATTCTATAGGATTATCATATGATTCAAATCAACAACGAAGAAACTCTATGTTTGTTGTGCCATAGAATTTGTGACGCCGCGTCTAATAGACGCTCATAGGATTCAAACCAACAACGAATCAGAGTAGGGAACTAATCAACTAAACCATTGACCAATAGATTAAATATTACCTATGACTAATCAATCATGGGATGAAATATTTTGGCATTTAATACTCTATTATACAGAAAACAACTTGAATATAAATAAGTCATTAATGGGTCTCTCCGTGGTATAGTTATATAGCATGTCAAATATCTACTTAAGGAAAAGGATCCTTTTGTGGTAAACTCCACCTTGGGTTTTTGGGATTGCCAAAATGCAGGTGCACCGTAAAAAAAAATAAATAAATATAAAGAAACAATTTAGAATCTTCTTGCTTAGAATGAAAAGTTAAACTTATTTGTTATTAATTTTGTAATTGTAAATAATAATACTTGTTATTTAATACATGCTTCCCCTTGGAAACACGTTGCAACATTCTCTTGACCTTATCATTAAATGGCTGAGATGTCAGACGCACTCCCTATAGCCTTACATGAAGTCACAACAGATCCAGGGTGGCTGCATTGATCGGAAGCTAAAAGCATCTAGTAATAGTACTAGCATCTGCTTAGAAATATATTCACTAAAGGGTCAACTTTCATGGATACATTTCATGTGTATCTACCTGGAACCTTGTTAGGTAGTAATTTTAGTTACTTTAATTATAATGTTCAGTGATGGTTCCTATTTTAACCACTTCTGAGATTTTGTTCATCTCACGGATTTAACCTAGTGTCCAAAATCAATGCTAATGCTTCCTCCCCGGTAAATTTAGTCGGAACAAACAGGCATGTGTTCATTTCTTTTGCACGTTTTGGAGTTATAGAGATCAATATCCTGATCAGTTACACACCTGATTCTAAAAAACTTTTGAAACCATTCGGGTGTCAAAAGTTTTCTTGCCACTTTAGTGGCAAGAAAATGTGCAATTTTATCCATACTTTTTATACTTGTTCAAATAAGAAATATGTCGAGTGGATATTTTAAAATTTGTTTCGATAATTTAAAATAGTAAAAGTGTCATTTCTCTTGTTTAGAGAGACCGGTCACCAAGACGAAACATCGCAGACAAGTGTAGAGTCTGAATTAATCTGTTTTGGCGTATTAAAATATCATTAGCTCCGTTAAACGTAAATATTACCATAATCCAGAAATACTTCTGTTAACATTCTAATAGGTTTTAGATCGTTCTGTTGATATAAATGATTTCAACTTTTTCGCGGGAAAATTGCAACCAAGCCTACTGTGTGCCATCTCATTATATATATATATATATATATATATATATATATATATATATATATATATATTTGTGTCTGTTAACACAATAGTGACCACAGTCCTTGTTCTTTTACGCCAAAATCTGATGTGTAGCATTCTCACAATTAAAGGTTTCACCAGTAGGTAAACTAGGAAAATAGGTCCATCTCAAGTGCCTTACCCCTAAACCAAATTCTGAATTTGCCCTTTCCTGTCAGTATATTTATTTCCTTACAACGAAAGTGATACAAAAGGTGACCAACTATGCGTTACATATTTTTCAAAAAAAACGAATTCGGTAATTTAGAAGTCGGGTTTTACAGTCCATTACAAATCTTTATGTTTATTTTGAATTTATATTGATTATTTCAAATTATGTAGGAATGCAGCTTCTGCGTGACGGACCTATAAGGCTATTCCTTTGATCCTTTGAATTTTTATCAGAGGTATCCCTTTATTGGGCTGCCCTCTACAGTGTGTATCAGATACCCATTCTACCAGAGATATTCCTTTATTGGGCTGTCCTCTATAATGTGTATCAGATACCCATTCCACCAGAAATATCCCTTAATTGGGCTATCCTCAGTTTGTATCAGATACCTATTCTACCTGAGATATCTCTTTATTGGGCTGTCCTCTACAGTGTGTATAAGATATCCTTTTCTAGCGCGGTTCCTCCCTCCCTTCATAGGGAGGAACCCTGCTTATAAGGTTGATCTCATGAAACAATCCGGAAGTGCCGAAAATTACGGTGGTTCAAATTTGTATTTGTATATATATATATATATATATATATATATATATATATATATATATATATATTTGCCTGTTCGCGGCCCTGACAACTCAAAAATGTTCCGATTTTGATGAAATTTCGTACAAAAATCTTTCGTCTAATTTGAAAGGTCAAGTTCGTTAATCAGCAGAATCCGCCCACCGGAACATGGTTTTGGAGCGAATGTCGGGCGAAAAAAAATCGTTCCGATTACTTCATATGCTTGCAAGTACTCGTTTTATAGGCTTCTTGGCCTAGGAAAACGAATGAAACCATTTTTAATCCGATAGCTTTAACCGTTTTCGAGAAAATTGAAAAAATAGTTGTTGAATAACGATTTTGGTTTGGGTACTTAAAATCATGGAATTAGTTTGAAATATTTTTTGCATGTTCGAATTTCATCAAAACTAATATGTTGAAATTTTGGTTATGTTTTGAGATAAGGAAGGGTTAGAATAAAATATTTTTTTAACATACATGAAAAGTTTTGGGAACTTCGTATACTTTCATTAATATCTCGAAAACGGTTGAAAATTTTGGGAAGCGAAAGGTTACCATTCGAAAGCTTACTAAGTGGTTTATAAAAAAGGTTCTGAAGAAAGTTTTGAATAAGCGATGTCAATTGGAGAAGTAAGTGCTTAAACTTTGAAGTAATTGATTTCGTTTATTCGAACGGTTCTTTTTGTCTGTTTTTATTCCTTGTTATTTTTTAATTGCTTATAGTTGGATAATGCATTTGACAATAGAACAGATTAAGTAAAATAAGAAAAACAATTCATTGTTGGAAATATAGCTTGCCAAGAGAAAGAGATTCGATGACGTCTTTTAAATATTTCCAATTTCCTTTATGCTGTTGGTTTTTTATTTTATTTTTTAATTGATTTTATTTGTAGAATTATTACTATAGTAGAAGAACATAATAAAATATGAAAAATTTTGATATTTTTCTATGCATTGAAACGTTTGAAATAAGTATCTCTAGAAGAGGATTCTGGGGTCTGGCGGACCCGACCAGGTAAAGTCATAAACCCCTTTGAACAAAGGCCGAACAAAATATTATCTGTTTCTATTGTAAGCTTTTCAAATGACAATAGGGATATGAACGGAACCGCGCTAAGATGATGCAGTTCCTGCGAGTCGGACTTTTACCATAGATATGCTTTTATTGGGCTGTGCTCTACAGTGTGTATCAGACACCCATTCTACCAGAGATATCCCTTTATTTGGGCAGTCCTCTACAGTGTGTATCGGATACCCATTCTACCAAAGATATTCTTTTACTGTGCTGTCCTCTACAGTGTGTATCAGGTATCCTTTATACCATAGACATTCCTTTATTGGACTATCATCTACAGAGTGTGATCAGATACCCATTCCACCTGAGATATCCCTTTATTGGGCGGAACTGTAGACTGATACCCCTGGCGACGTATCAGAGTCCTTCAGGTTAGAAAGAACAATACGTTGTACAAGGAGCTAAGGTAATTGCAGCCTCTACATGCTTCAGCCAATTTCCAGCTCCCCAAAAAAGGCCCCCAGTGTTAAAAAACTTTGCCGGTAAATGTAATAGGCTAAGATAGTGGGATTGGTGAGATGCCACTGCCGAGGAGAGCTACAAAGGAATGTCCACTTGATTGGCTCAGAGGAAGGGGAAGGGGGGAATAGAGAACTTCACTATATAGAATTAGAACAATCAGAGACCAGTACTTCACCCTGTCTTCTCATTAGGTGGATTCCTTCTTCGCATCCGTAGTATTCCCAATACACTTTATTAGTACATTCTCCACTAATGTAGTCATTGAAGTTGCATTCATGAATAAAGAATTCGATAATTTCTTCAAACGTTCAATGAAATTACACACTACTTAACAATTTTTGTTTTCAATATGAATCACGTCGAGGAAATAAAACAGGTCAGAATACAACCTGTAAATAGAAAAATATTGATAGGAAAACATAAGAAGACAGCTATTATTGCAATTTATGATTTAAAGTAAGTGTATACAAGAAAAAAAAAACTAATAATTATAATTAGTTAAAATATTTATATTTTAACACGATTTTTAGGTTTACTGCTATTTACAATTATTATGCAATAAATAAATATCCGATATATACATTTGAATAAATATATATATATATATATATATATATATATATATATATATATATATATATATATACAAAGTATTTTTTTAAATTTTCTCCTACTTGAGTTCGGACTTTAGGAGTTCTGCATATTTTCGCAATTCGTTCATCAATTTACGATAATATAGATTTTGGGTCTAAAAATCAATTCACAAATATATATATATATATATATATATATATATATATATATATATATATATATATATATATATATAGGGGAAGGTGTTGTACCTCTGACCATATTGTACCTTTGACCACCGAGGCTGTGGCGGCACGTAGCAACATTTTATAAATTTTGGTGTAATTAGTATTTAGCTTCTTCACTAGAGGGCTTGTGTAACCTACTTTGGATTATTCAAGTCAAAGAGGATTCTTGCAAAAAATACTTATCCATTTCTATCATAAAAATGTAAGTTATTTCTTGATGTCGTTTTGCCTCTTAATACTTTTTGTATTGTGTATTTTTAGATGGAAATCATTTGAAAAAGTAGCTATTACAATAAAAAACAAGGTGTAGCTTCTGAAATTGATTTATCTTAACCCTTAAATTTTTAGCATGCTTTTTAATTTGCACTACCAGGGTGTTGTACCTCTGACCTCGACTAGTTGCTGTTTCTTTGACCAGGTCAAAGTTACAACACCCTTGATTAATTTTTTCATAATTCAACTTTTATGTTCCTCTCCTACAACTTTTTAAAAAATAATTAATATTGGTTGCTTCAGTTGTCCAAAGAATTTAAAAAATAATAAATGAAATAAGTTCAAACTGACTTTATCAATCACTAGTGTAGCAGTTCGAACCTGTCACCCCTTATCGTAGCACTTGAAGTTGTAAGGCCTCATCGAAAAGTGAAGGTAAGGAAAATGTCAAATAGGGGCAGTCATAAGGGGAAACCTCGTATACTGAAAGATATTCCTGAAAAGCTGATTATTGAAGATGCCAAAATAAGGAAAGCACCACCCTAAACGTAAGCCACCACATATAAATAAACCCCTTCCTCAAAAAGTGGTTAATAAAAAGAAAATTATTCGAATGACAGTTCAGATTCAGATACTGACACCAAACCTTTTTCAGAAGAAAGTGACGTTGATCTGCCTGATAAATGTCGTGGGTTAAGTCGACCAGCAACAATTTGAAAAATATGATTTGGAAAAAGGAAATTTTATACTTGTTAAAAATAAAAGTAAAAATACTATTTAATATTTAGTCGCAGAGATCTGTGGTATTAAATATCCAATGTTTAAGATCCAATATTTTAAAAAACAAACTTTAAGTGACAAGTTTACGAGAGAAGATGAAAATTTGTATGATATTGATGTTGAAGACATTGTGGCTAAACTTCCATACGCTACTATTGCAAGTGGATCTGCTCGAAAGTTAAAACGTTTATCGATTGGACTGGATTTTTCAGCACAACATAATATCAATAATAGCTTTTCTGATATGCTTACATCCTTGTCCTGTATTTATTACACTTACAATTAATTACAATATTACTGAATACAATTTTTTTCTGCACTGCTGTGTTGTTTGTACCTGGTCAGAGGTACAACACCCCATGGTCAAGGGTAAAAAATTAATAAAAAATATTAAATGTAAAGCTAGAACCGTGAAAAAATTAAATATGATAAGCAATAGAATACTAATTACAATGAAATAAAAAAAAATGAATTTAGCCTTAATATTCAAGCTAAAAAGAATTCAATTATGCAAAGTGGTCAAAGGTACAACACCTTTCCCTATATTTATTTATATATATTTATATATATATATATATATATATATATATATATATAAAATTTGTCCCGTTATGGTTAAGAAGGTGAAATAAATAAATCAATACATTTTTGGTTTGAGGTGATGATGAAATTAAGGCTTTCTTAATTATAATTATTAAATAGTACCCATTATTTTCAATATAATTGTTTTATCGAATTCGTAGTGGTCTCATTCAACTCAGCAGAAAGGAATACTTTAAAATGGTACCAAAATCAGATAGATTAAAGTGCCTACAGGTTCATTTCCAAAATTGAGTACATGGCACACGTGCCACAGTAGTTACTGTGCGTCGTCATAAATGGGTTTCCACGCCGACGAAGAAGAAGTGAACTCACCAAGAGAAGTAAATTATGCAAAATAACATAATATAATTGTAATGGTTAGAAGGGACTGGTCGAATGTCTGTTTGAAACAGACTGCGATCAATTTGCCGAACGGAATGTGGTCTGTTGATGGAGCTAATAGTGTGTCAAGAGCAAAAAAGCCGAGCCGAGAGGAGAAGCCATTAGAAGGAAGAGATGGTGCCAGAAACACTCGCCCCCTTCTACTGTAGCAGGATAGAGATAATCCTTCAACCTAGGATAGATGAGTAGATGAAACAAAGATAACACCAACAGTGTTCTATCATCCACTTCTTTAAGAGATACCTATCTTAGAGATCATTCCGTCTCGGCTCCCGAAGGAAAATTGGTTAGAAAGTAGAAGCTCTATAAAAAAGGTCCGATTCGCAGGAACTGCGTCATCTTAGCGTGTTTGTTTTTTTCATCCCAAGTGACATTTATAAAGAAATGGAAACATTTATTAGTTGTTTTTGATTTTTCGCGAAAACTCTATCCTCCCAAAAAACTAGCGTTTGAAAAAAGAGGCCAAGTTCCAGGCCACTACCAAAAACAGTTAGCTTATGAAAGTTATGATTTCATAGTATTGGGCCAAGTTTTAGGCGGTTAATACCTTGTCAAGAACCTAATAATACCTCACTTATTTGTGCAATTCCAACTTGGCCAGTTTTCGGTAAACGATGGCCACAATAACGATTGGATTTATTATAAAATGTCTGGCATTTAAAGATTAAGTTATTATAAACTCTTTGTTGACTGCAACCGATCGGGATTGTATGAACTCGTAAGTTGAAGCGGCCACGGCCAATGAATGTTAACGAAAACTGGCCAAGTCGGAATTGCAGAAATAAGTGAGAGGGGGTATTATTGAATTAATAATTATTATTAAATTACATTATTGTTTATATATATATATATATATATATATATATATATATATATATATGCATCCTGTATATCTTAGTAAGGCCCAATATAATTATACAATAAATGTTGTACACATACACAGTTGTATTAATTAATACACATATACAAGTCTAGGAATATTGATTTTACAAATACATTCAATTAAGCATCTAATTATTCGTACAAGTATTGTTGAAAAATGCTCCAGTGCCACCGTTAGTTGTTTCTCATTAAAAGCAATGCCGATTCACAAAAATTAAGCTACTTTTAAAAATGATCTTTTGGGAGAAAAAATATGCCAAAATAAAAAAAAGGAGAGCTATTTGGTCCAGCTTTATGTATTTTTTTATTTACATTTTTACGTCCATTTATTATTAAATACGAATTTTAGGACGGGTAATCTATAGGTTACCAACCTTTTCTAACCAGGATAGGGGTGATGCCTTTTCTTTTTTCTAAAGAAAAGCCACCACCCCTAGTGGGAATCGAACCCACGACCTTTGGCACGGAGTGTTAAGTGCTCACGCATTAACCCTCGCGACCATCGGGTCTCTAATTTTTTTATTTTGTATTTTTTACATTTTCACAAAATATAAAATTTTTATTTTATATTTTGTCAAATATGTTGGTGTCCTTTAGGTGTGAGAATATTTAGTCAATATGAGGGCTGCCATCTCCAAGGAGTTCTATCATATCGTAAGGAATTTTAAATTAGTTCGTGATTGACAGTCAGATAAGATATGTTTTACGGTTAGGCCACTGTTACATGTTTTACAGGTTGGTTTTATGAGTTAGCCGAGTATGTCCGATTTTCTATCCTGCAAGGACAACTTCATCTCGACGATTGTCCCGGTTAGATGATTCCCTGTTTAGAATAATGTGTTCAATATTTCTTAATTTATTGTGGGTTTTGTGATTCCATTTCTGTTGTCATTTTCCGAGCATTGTATGTCGAATTTGTCTAATAACGTTCTTTTAGTAGAGTTCAATCTGTGTGTTAGTTTGTTTTTCTGTAATATCTTTGGCGTGGCATCAACTGTTAATAGCACAAATAAGGCCCTTTAGAGGGACCGTAACTATGCAAAGGGTAAAGAACTCCAGCGGTAACAAGATTCATTAGAGCTTACATAACGTTATATCGCTATCGTCACAGCTGGTGGTGTTCAGTCGCTAAGAGAAGAAATGGCCTTCTCACGAAAGTGGCTATCAGTCTCGAATGGGCTAGAAATATTGTGGCAGCTCTTGTTTGTATTGCAATCTTTTTTTGAAAAAAAAAAAAAAAAATGTTATTACTTATGTTAAGAAATATTTCACTGGCCTCTGACGATGCATCTGTACTGTAAAGTAAGTGAATTTTAGCAGAAGTGATTGTGTACACGAAATTCTATTCAAATGCTTTCTTACAAGCACCTAGAATTAATATTGGATTATTTTTGTATTACTTTTAGTGGTGTTATTTGTTATTTCCAAACATCCTGAAACAATCGATAAATATTTGGCTGCACTATGCTATTAATAGATAGATGACTTCTGAAGAATTGTCAGCAATTTCGTTCATCGTGTAAATGGTTCGTAAGCGCACACTTAGCCAAGACAGAACGACCAAGCTATTGCTGGTCCTGAAGACCTAAGCCCTGAAGAGATAACGTCAAGTGGACAGCCCCTGTAAAAATCACCTGCTTAAGGGGGTTTTACGAGAAGCTTATAGTAATTTATAGGTTGTAAGTGTTAGACATGTTCTTAAGCTGTTATCTGCCCTCTCCTAATGCACGGACCTACAGGCAAAACGTGTCTTCCCGACTATCTAGACGAATCGCTGAAACCCATTGACAGAAATATTTCATTTTATTTATAAAAACCTTGGTGTGTTTAAATGCAAACCATTAAAAGAAAAAAAATCCTACCCACAGGAACTATGTCATCTTAGCGCTTTCTGTTCTTATCCCCACTGTCATATGGAAACCTTGGAATGTTCATAAAATACGTTTAAAAATAAAAAAGTAATATGAGAAGCAAGAACTCAGGAAACTAACAATCCCTTCTTCCTTCCCAAAGTTCGCGCCAGCAAAAATCTAACGCAAATATTTTTCTATTTTCTTACCTTCTTTTACTAAATTACTTATCTTAAAAAAAAAAAAAATTAAAACCTGAAGTAAACAGAGGCAAAAAAAAAACTTTCTAAAGTACGAAATCGACCTGTTTGAATATTAGGCACTGATTTATCCGGAAGTGGTCGCCCCGAAAATTACTTTGGGGCCATTTTTGTTGAAACATTGGTAAGTACCTACCACGATTTACAAACCATTTTTGGGATATTTAAGAAAATATAGAAAAATCATAGAACAGTTCATTTCTGTAAATTAAATATTTGTTTTCAAATACTTTCCTAAATCCAAACTTAACTAAAATATAAATATCTTTGTTGGATGAATTTCAAACATCCAGAAAAAGTTCCAACTTTATCCAACGTTTCTAAGTACACAAACTAAAAATTAGTTAGGAAAAACAGTTTTATTTTATTTTTTCGAAAACGGTTACAGGTAGCGCCTTAAAAATTCTTCCCTTCGTTTTAACGTGTTATAGACCCTATATAAAGTGTATATTTTACAAGTCGTAAAATCTACGATTCATTCACGCAAATTTCGACAAAAGCATAGTGTTATGGTAGGCTGACTCGGCTGGTAAACGAATTTGACCTATCAAATAATATAAAGAAATTTTATATATATATATATATATATATATATATATATATATGTATATGTACAAATTTAAACCACCATTATTTTCGTTATCTATGAGTTGTGAAACGTGAAATTTTCCCGTTGGCACAGCCAGTTTGCGTCATCGGGTCGGGGTCATTAGCGTTTTCTTCCCTATGGAAGGAGGGAGGAAACGCGCTATAAAAAAAAACACGAAACAAGAACTAAAAATATAAATGATTGATCATTTTTTCATTTTTATGTGTTTAATATCTTACCCTAATTGTAATCCGGTATCGGTTTGGCCCTTGTCATTTGAATAATTCATAAGAGCAGGGGTAATAACTGTTATTATTATAATTAGATAATTATCACAATAATGGGGTCGCGCACCTATATAATATGGCGACACGATTTCCATTGTATACAGAATATATATCTATGAACATTGTGAGGGATTTGATTTGGCTCTATTTTATATGAGAAACTAATGATCAGTATAAGTTTATACCACGTATAAGTGATAGCTTTGTTGAAATATTGACATTTATAAGAAAGTTGATTATTGGCGTTTTTCATAAAAATGAAGGAAAGTATGTTTCTGTAAGGTAATATGGTTTCTTCGTCATTCGTTAAGGAAGACAGATTTCTATAATGTAGCAGGGAAGAATATCACTCATATCGCCCACATATGGGTTTGAGTGAGAAGAATTTTCGCTTGGACGGCAGCAATAATGGCAAGATTGGGGAACGAGATTCTCGTGCGGGAGATTCAGGTTCGAGACAAGTCAGCAGAAGGTAGGGTTTTTCATCATAGCCTGTTGAAAAAATTCCCTGCTCCACCATGGATGTTTAGGAAGATAGGCACCCTATGTACCCGGTTCTAATGGCCTTGATGTCGATGCTCCGTAAAAAAAATAGGGAACGAGACAGTTGAAAATCAGCACCAATCTACCACAGACAAAACACACTCACCATGGACTATACTACTGATTATTTATTTGATCGTATGTTTTCAGAATTTATTTATAAGTTCCGTATTGCCTATAATGTTTAATATCTTTCTCACATTATCAGAATCATCTCCAAGGATTTCATCAATAATTTCTGATAACGTGCTATTCTTTAAGTAAATGTTTCACTGTTATTTGAAGGTTAAATGATTCACAGATTGGAAGGGGTGCTTTGGGAAAAAGGAATCTGTTAATGCGTAATGGACTTAAGACACCTTCATGTTTTCTATTGATGTTGGATGGGATCTTGGAAGCTTTAACGTTTGGAGTTTAGGAAGGGTTAGGAAAAAATCTTTTATTAACAGACATAAAAAGTTTTGGTAACTTTGTATACTTTCCTTAATATCTCGAAAAAGGTTGAGAATCTTGGCAAGCAAAAGATTACCATTCGAAAGGTTACTAAATTTTCTACAAAAAATGTTTTGAAGACATTTGCGATGGGATGGTCATATTTGGAGAAATAAGTGCTTAAAACATAGACAAAAGATGACCATTAGAAAGCTCACTAAATGCTCTATAAAAATGGTTCTGATGAAAGTTTTGATTAGGCGATGTCAATCGGAGAAATAAGTGCTTAAAACTTTAAAGGAATTGATTTCGCTTATTCGAACTGTTCTTTTTGTCTTTGATTTTGATACTTAAAATTATGGGATTCAGTTGAAACATTTTCTGCATGTTTGAATTTTATCAACACTAATATGTTAAAATTGTGGTTACGTTTGGAGCTAAGGAAGGATTAGAATAAAATATTTTATTAACAGACATGAAATGTTTTGGGAACTTCGTATACATTCCCTAATATCTCGAAGACGGTTAGGAATATTGGTAAACGGAGGGTTACCATGCGAAAGCTTACTAAATGTTCTACAAAAAAGATTCTGAAACAATTTTCGATTAGGCTATGTCAATCGGAGAAATAAGTGCTTAAACTTTGAAGTAATTGATTTCGTTTATTCGAACGGTTCTTTTTGTTTGTTTTTATTCCTAGTTATTTTTTAATTGCTTAAAGTTGGATAATGTATTTGACAATAAAACAGATTAATTAAAATAAGAAAAACAATTCATTGTTAAAAATATATCAGGCTGTACCGTATGAAATGTCAGTTTTGGATTTGTCGATTTCCTTCAAATGTCTTGAAACTGTCGAAGCTCCTACTCCGAGTTCTTTGGCATATTCCCTAGTGTTTTTAATTGCTTATAGTAGTCAAATGTATTTGTCAATAAAACAGGATACGTATAATTAGAATCAATATTTTGTTTGTTAGAATTCGAAGATGCCGTATGAATATCTAGATGTGACAGTACTGGTGTTGATTTCGTTCTTCAGAATTATTCTTGGTATTCCCTATTTTCATCTGTTACCCATAGTTTTTTATTGTTAGTAGGTTTTTCTTATTGATTATAGAATATAAATCTATTTGGCTATAAAACAGGATACGTAAAATTAGTGACAATATTTCGGAGATTTCTGAGCGAAATACTTTTAAGATTTTCTACCACCACGAACGGCGTTTTTCCTCTATTTTTATCCACTAGATAGGCTTTATTTGGCATATTATTCTATATATGTTTTATTTAGCAGGGGATTCTGATGAAATGTCGTGTTTTTGCTGTGGATTTTAATTACGATGTATCTAAGATTGGATAACATTAGCGAGTCTACATAGTTAAGAACCGACGACGGAGGATTACTTCTTGCTATGATTTAGTCTACATATGTATATTAAGTCCTAAATCCCAAAAATAAACTTCACAACGGTTAGATACTATGAGCGAATATGGCGGTTCAATGCCCGTAGAAGCAGAAGGTCCGCAGGAAATTTACCTGCTAAGAGTTAATCCTCAAGAGCTGTAAATATACCCCAGGTATCTGCCGACACAAATACAAAGCCTAGACGGAGAGCACCCCAAAAACACAGATCCAAACATAGGTTATATACTAAATATTCATAAAGACTACTTAGTTGTAAACCGATTCATCAATTAGCAATCAATAGTTTTCAACAAAGGTTATATACTAAATATTGATAAAAAGTATTTAATTAGAAAAAAAACAATATTCCACAAGACTTGTTTTTGGTCCATTTGTATCTACTCCATAGACTTAATTAGGTATATTATTCTATTGTAGTTGGGCAACTAAACTTTGTTTTATTTTGTTAAATAAAGTTTTTTTTCTTGACTTGTTATTCGTCAAGACTTTTATTTGTCCTTGTGTATTAACTAGATAGGTTTTATTCGGCATATTATTCTATATAGGCTATATTAGGCAGGGTATTCTACTCAATCTTGTGTACTTCTTCTTGATCCTTCTGTACATGGGCGTATATAAAAACAATTTCGGGGGGGGGGCTGAGACCATTTCCAGGGTAAGGAATACTAAATATTTAGAGCTTGGAATAGTTTTAGGCAACTAAAACGCTATTACACGTAAAATAAAATATGTTTTATGAACTAAGTGATCTTATTTAATTTATTTTTAAGGGTTTTACGAGAAGTTTTTATCATCAATTCAAAATTTCGGGAGGGTCTGCAGCCCCCTCAGCCCCCCCCTCATATACGCCCATGCTTCTGTATCCACTAGAAAGGCTTTATTAGGCATATTTTGTAGTGATTTATAGAGCTTTGCTTTAGAATGAGAGCCAGATTCTGTAATTTCCACTTCTGTGTAAAAGTTAGCTATTGTCGGTGTCCCTGACGCCTTAATATCACTTTTATTCGAGATGTTCGAGAGGATTTTGACAATTTTCACGAGATATATAAAAAAAATAAGTTTATTTCTTTTCTAAGCTTATCAAATGGCACTAGGGGCATGAAAGGAACCGCGCTAAGATGCTGCAGTTCCTGCGAGTCGGACTTTTTATTCATCATGTCGGTTTCTGCTAATTGCAAATTAGTATGCCTTTTTTTATCTATTTCTAACAACTAGGCGAATATATGAACTCATAGTAGACACGTGAATCCAAGGAGAGTTCTAAAACACGCGTCATTTGGTCCCGAATGATCGTCAACAGCACTCGGGAAAATGAAATTGTCCGAAGGATTCCTTGATTAGATCGTCCTCCTCTCCGATAAGTACAAAGATGAACCAGAAACCTACCTCCAGTGCACGGTTTTTACAAGTATTTCAACTGATAGAGCAACTCTACATGGAGCTCGTAGTGGAAATCATTGTAGTAAACGCCTAGCTCTTAACATCATCTTGAAGTAAATGCCTCTGTATTCAACAGTCACAATTCAATTTCTTTTCCTATTCAGTAGGCCCGGCCCCTCCGAAACCAACATATGTTTGCGACATATCTTGCAGATGGAGCGGGAGTAATAATTTAGTAGATTCTTTTTGTATATTTACATTTAAATATAAATTTCGTTTGATGATGTCGATTTTCATAGATTACATTAGACTTCACCCGACTTATACCCGCTGATTGCGGGGTTTACAATTGAATATCATAGAGAGTATGGAAATATAAGTGTAGAAGAGAAGCATCAGAATAATTCAAATAAATTTCTGGTCGTTTGAAAGCCATAACTTTTTGAAATATCCCGCATCATGTCATTTGGAGGGTATGAATTAACGGATAGTCGACGCTCGTCCCTGGTAAGAAGACGCTGTATTTATTCAAGGTGCGCTTGTGTATCGTTTTTCATATAGATTATTTTAATACATTTTAATTGTTGTTATCCACTATAATGGTTTAAAAGAAATTGTTAAATATGAATTGAACTATTAATAAATCTTACATATATACTTGAAAATCACTTTTTTTTAAGAATATGTTCATTTAACATTGTAAATTTTTAAGTACGCTACATTAGTTAAGTTTGCTGACAAATATAATAGTAATATATACATAAATGATTAATACGATTGACAAAGTTTAAAGAAAGCAGAATAAATAAGGAAATAAATAATAATAATAATAATAATAAAATAAATGAAAACAACTAATTTAAAAATAAGAAATAAGTAAATACGAAAAAAATACAATTATTAAATAACACTTTTGGAAGGAGCCAATCAATATTAGCACTCCCTAATTTGGAATATTTTTTTTGTCCTTTAGTCGGTTAGGTGGTCACGAGGCCAATGTCTCTTGAGGCTTCTAGGCGTTTTTTTGGGGTGGGATTGGGAGGAAAGTGTTAGTGCTCTGGGATTGGGATGGAAAGACAATTTGTAATCAGAGGTTAGGAAACGGGATTTTTCCATTTCTTGAACTGAAAATCGTTCACGTTATATTTTTCAGCTGTTTGATGATTGTGTCACACAGAGCACTGAAGACAAAGGTATTTTTCTGAAAGTACTTGGATATATCCTGATTGAAACTTTGCGGAAGCTGTGGGACTTTTTTTTTTCACAACCCTGAATTTTAGTATCTTCTTGTCTGATGTAATTTACACAATTACAATTTATCAACACATTTGATATTTATTTAGACAATTTCTTGATATACTTTCCGTTTCTCCAGACAGAGGAAACAGGCGCCATTAGCAGTTTGATCCTGACACGACACCGGCTGAGTTAAAACTTTATTTCTATGTATATACAACTTATTTACAAAAAAGGATTATTATAAATATTTACAGTTAAATGAATTAAAATATGTAATATAGTGAACGTATTAATTAAATGTTTAATATATTAATTGAAATGAAATCTCGTAGTGAACTCTAAAAAAAACGGAGGACACGCACTAAAAAAAACTGCGTAAATACATTGAGTTATTTTTACGATTTTTTTTATACATTTAATAAAAAAAACGGGACTTTTGTGATTCACGCATGCCTCAATGATTGTTTTTTGTGTTCTTCCAAAGATATTCCTGCAAAATTAGCCTTTCTCAATATCGAATACAACACGGATGCACCCTGGATTATAAATGTTTTTGTCAGAAGCGAACACTTTTATGGCAATCGTTTCCGTAATTTTTATTTATTTTAAATATACACTCAATGAAGTCTACGATCAGTCATTTTATCGCATGAAAGGGATAACTATTCTTGAAGGGTTATTTTATTTATGGGGACGTTTACGTATAAATTATCAATTGATACGTACACTCCATTCTCTGAATGAAATTCTCATTAATATTTCAATTAACCTGTAAGACCGAGTGTTGAAGTGCCTGTCAGTTAAAATATTAAAGAACACACACTATATAATTCTATGCGCCATGCCTCAATAAAGGATATTACATTTTAAATTCTAATACATTTTCGTCAAAAGGGGAAAAGATTAATAGCATTCGCGCAAAGAGGATATAATTAGTTAAATTTTAATTTTAATTTTACAGCTTGTTTTATTTATGACACTCCCTTAAAGAATATTAGATGCCCAAATCATGCTATTCATTGCTGCTGAGAAATTTTTCCTTTGCTTAAATTTATTTCAGTCAGATAGGATATTGCATAATTGAGGAAATAATAAATTCTAGAAAGCCCTATTACTAGAAGCATAAGGGTTGGTTTACACTTGATAGTTATTGCAGGATATTTCTATCAGAGAGAAATTGCGACTAATGCAAAACCATGTAAAATGTATGGCTGCAATAAATTCTACCATGTAGAATATATTGCAGACATACATTTTACATGGTTTTTATTAGTCGCAATTTCTCTCTGATATAAATATCCTGCAATAACTATCAAGTGTAAACCCACCCTATGTTCCAGACAGTTCTGTTACTCAGATATTTACAATGATAAGAAAGCTAAAATTCCTTAATACATTCAAACAACAACATGGAAAAGGGATCTCCACCGAGATCTAAGGGTGGGTTTACACTTGATAGTTATTGCAGGATATTTATATCAGAGGGAAATTGCGACTAATGAAAACCGTGTAAAATGTATGTCTGCAATAAATTCTACATGGTAGAATTTATTGCAGACATAGATTTTACATGGTTCTGCACCTTACAGAAAGACTGGCGATTATGACCTAAAATGTCGATGCACCATTAAAAAAAAAAAAAAAAAAAATCCTATACCGTTACTGTTTCAAATACGTTTTGGGGGGGGGGCAAATTGTACGTGCTCCTGGAGGAGGTTTAGGAGGGAAGGAATAAGAAAATCTGCGATCGCGGCTAGTGCAGACACCAGACCGCATATATGCGTTTACAACAGTGGGGGCAATGCTTTTCACGCCAGCATATATGCGCTCAGAAAATTTGGAGGATTAACCATGTTGTAATCAAATTTTGCGATCAATATATTTTTTTCCCAACAAATCGTTAAATAATCCTTCAATTCGCGCAATAAATTTAAATTTCATTCCAGATTTACCTACAGAAGTAAAAATAAATTTTTGAGATTTACTGATTCCATTAAAAATAGTCACCATACTCTGAACAATACTTTTTTTTTAAACTAAAAATAATAATAAACTCTTGATCAAAAACAATTCACTGATACAAATAAAATTCGTGTTTGTGGAATGTAAATAATTGAATTAAAAAAAAAAAAAAAAAAAAAAAAAAAAAAAAAAAAAAAAAAAACTTATTAGTCCTCATTTATCATTAAAAGTTTGTACTTCTGACTTGCGCACAAATGATAAGACTTCGCCACTGCTATTGATAAGATCTCGCTTAGAAATTAAAATTTTAGCTTTGATCAAGATTAAAATTCACTCTTGATGTAAATCATAAATGATTTTTAAAAATACCATATACAAATTGTGATAATTTCCTTTCTTTCTGCAGTTTATATTTTGCATACCTACTTCTAAACAAATCTTCCAATACTTGAAATTGGTTATAATTGTATATGGATTAATTTTAGTCTTAGGATGCTGGAAAAGATGATTTTACGAACTTGCTTTGGCAGAAAACTATCTAAAGGTTGCTCGTGTTGGCGTTTATCAAATAATGTTCGGTCAGCAGCTACCAGAGACGGAGAGAAAATTCAAGAGAGTTTGTAAATTGTTTTCCAAACTGTAAACTGTGTGAAATCGAGTGTGGAAAATCAGTATCCTTCCGCGCATCAACCTTTCTAAACACTCTTCAGCATTATTTGCCCAAATTTAAATGTAAATTTCCCTTGTATTTCCTTATTATTAGAGATAAAATTAAAATGACTTATTTTAATCGTCATTATTAGGACACCGGTTAGCAACCTTTAATTTTTTCGCGTTATATAATCGTATATATATATATATATATATATATATATATATATATATATATACATATATATTGTTGCATTAAGAATTGTTAAAGAATGCCAGTCGAGGCTAAATGAACAAGTATGGTATAATAAAGTTGACACGTATTGGGTACCGGGATGTCGAGGTATCCTGGGAAACGAAAAAGCTGACAAATTGGTAGGAGTGGGCTCGGAAGTGACACCTACAGGCTCGATGCCAATTGTCCAATTGACAGAAGCTTGTGCTAAAGAGGCAATTGTAACAATAGCCTCTGTGAAAATTCTGTGGAAGACGAAGTCCTTCATAGATTTCGTAATTTTAGGCAAGAAGGAAATTTTCGCGAGTATGGCCAGAAAGGACTTGAGGGACATTGTGGCAACTATATCTGAACATTCTACCCTAAATGTTTATACTATGCAGATGAGGTCATCATCAGCCTGCAGCTCCCTCAAGCATTTACACTTATTTAGCATTGGAGAAAGGACGATTTAGCCATTTTGGAATCCTCAATGAAGACGGAATCAGGAGGTCAAATAAAGTCAGCTGAATCTCATTAGAAATTGCACCTCTTAATGTGGAAGTTAGGAGTCATAAGCGTATTTAATCTAAGGATTATAACGAAAGAGGTGGCGTAATTCCTGTGAGTCGTACTTTTCTATAGACCTGGGCACTACTGGAATAATTTATTTCTCAAATAAATAAAATGATTATTCATGAAATAATTATTTCCGAAATAATAGAAATTCTTTAAATGTTATTTCATAGTTAAACAAAACAATCTTCATCAGATAACTAGATGTATTTATTCCTTGAATAATTATTTGAAAATTTGATCATTCTTTGTAATAAATCAACATATTTCTAAAAGGTTTATTTCCGAAATAACTATTTGATCATTGATATTTCAGTAGTTTTTATTTATAAAATAAATTATTTCACAGAGAAGCAAAATAATTATTTCCGAAATAACTTCATAATGAAATAACGTTTGTAATGGATGAGAATAATGGGAATGATCAATTTTTTTTTCGGCGCATCGACATCTGGGCCATTAGCACAAACATCCAAGGTGCAGCCAGGAATTTTCTCAACGAGCCGTTTGATAAGAAACTTTCTACCGGTGGGAATCGAGCCCAAAATAAAAATTATCTTCGATTTTATTTTATTTATTTTTTTAACGGCGCTCAAACATTTGCGCACGTTATGAATCGTAATATTTTATATTTTAACTGAGGTTTATTTTCCTCTCTGGCTACCATAAAAAAATTGAGCTAAAACAATGTAAATTAATAACACAAATACCAATGTTTGATGTTGATTTTCAGGGAATATTTAAAATATAGCTGATCACCGTGTTATTGATGCCTTCTATTTACCTAAAGCACCACTATTTTAGTCGCAAATGTTAAAAAAATAAAATATTCATGGGTGTTCCAATACTTTTTACACTAACTGCATATGTTTCATAAATAATTTAAATGAAGTTTCAGCTACTCAGGCTTTAACATCATTTTTGTCAACTTCAGCTCAATGAGGCTTGACAGGAAAACATGTATTTAGTTGAAATCCTCGAATAAATTAAGATATCAGAATATATTATTTGATCAAATAATCATTTCGGAAATAAATATCTCATCAATCATGAAATAATTTATTTCGTGAAATAATTATTTCAGTAATATTGTTTATTTTATTTTAATCGTCTGCCTCTACTCATGAAGAGTCATTGGCAGGTCGATGATTTTTATTTACAATTGTAATTTTATTTCTTTGATGAAGTCGATTACATTTTGTGTTTGTTGATGATCATCCTTCAGAGCTTCTTTAAGAGTATTCGTGGTTCCGTGGGCTTCTCTTTCTTTTTTAAATGTAGGACAGTAGAGTAGAATATGCTCCACAGTCAGTATTACATGGCAGGCATCGCATGTTGGTGGGTCTAAGCCTCGTAGCAAGTATGTATGTGTCAATTTCATGTGGCCAATGCGTAGTCTGCTGAGTATTACCTCATTTTTTTCTATTCTGTCGCTCTGACGTATTCCATAGTTTTACATCCTCTTTTATCTTCCTGAGATGATTGTTAACTTTTAGCCAATCCTCATTCCAAAAGTGGCTTCCTCGATGATTGTAACCCCTTCAACCTGTTCTCTAGCTGAATTCGCCTTCTCATCTGCTTTCTGGTTTAAACCAATATTACGGTGAGATGGGACCCAGATTAGAGCAATAGTTTTATTTTGCAGGTTGATACAAGCTTCATCAATTTTTTGAATTATGGGATTATTTGAGTCTCTGTGTTCAATGGCTTTTAATGAACTCATCGAGTCCGTAATAATTAAAATTTTTGAATTATCTATAATGTTGGTTAATTTCAATGACTGACAAATAGCAAAGGCTTCTCCGGAAAAAATGCTATTGGTTTCATGGAGATTGAATTTTGAACAGAAATTTTCTTGTACAATGGCGCATCCTACCTTTGAATCACTCTTAGAGGCATCCGTAAAAATCTGTACATAATCTTTACATTTCATGAGTTGTTCTTGATATAGCGTTTCATATATAAGGTTAGATATTGATTCTTTAGGATACCTAGATAGACAAAAGTTGATTTCCAAATTAATATTTTTCCAGGGAGGTTTTGTGACTAAAGAATTTTGAAAAACTGCGGGAAGTCTAAGATTAA
This sequence comes from Gonocerus acuteangulatus, assembly GCA_946811695.1. NCBI lineage: Eukaryota > Metazoa > Arthropoda > Insecta > Hemiptera > Coreidae > Gonocerus > Gonocerus acuteangulatus. The sequence goes on along the minus strand of OX328132.1, from coordinate 68,091,103 downwards.
AATTATGTATTAAGCGAGATATTCTGTAAATGAATGAATTTGGTTGCCGTCCAGGATGATCTATGTTACTTGCCGTTAATAATTCTGGGTGGTTGTTATTCTCTTTTAATGAGATGTAGTAAGCCAACGAATGATATGCTCTTCTCAAGTAGAGCTGAGGTTCACCACTTTCTGCAAGAATGCTAGCTGTCGGCGATGTTGGGAAAGCACCAGTGCATAATCTGATTCCAATATTATGAACCGTATCCAGAATTTTCAAGGCTGTTGGACTGGCGGAGGAATAAACCACTGATCCGTAGTCTAATTTGCTTCTTATGGTGGTTTTATAAAGATGTAATAATGTTTTCCGGTCGGAGCCCCAATTAGTGTTAGCGAGAATTTTCAACATAGTTAATCGTTTTTGACATTCTTGTTTCAGGTATTTTAAATGTGTTATCCAATTTAACTTTTGATCTAGATATATACCCAGGTATTTATACGAGTCAGTGTAACGAAGAGTGGATCCAGATAGATATAATGGTGGGTTGTAATGGCAGTTCCTTTTTTTGCAGAAGTGCATACATGCTGTTTTTTCCTCAGAAAATTTAAATCCAGATTGTCCACACCACAATTCAAGATTTCGGATTGACTTTTGAAGTTTTAATTTGACAACGTCTAAAGATTTATCTCTTGCGAAAATGACCAGATCATCTGCATATGCAGAGTAATTTACTCTTGGACGGAGGTCATGAACTACATCATTGATTAAAACTAAGAAGAGTGTGACACTAAGGACGGATCCTTGTGGGGTGCCATTTTCTAAAGAGAAAGGCATAGAAACCTCATTCCCAATTCAAACTTTGCAAAAACCGGTCACTCAAGAAGTTTTTAATAAAATGTAACATATGGCCTTGTACACCCCATTGATGAAGTATAGTCACTACACGATGGCGCCACATCATATCATAGGCTTTCTGGACGTCAAAAAATACTGCTATTAAATGTTCATTTTCCACAAAAGCATTTTGAATTTCATTTTCAAGTATGAGTAAATTGTCTAAGGTGGAGTGCGTTTTTCGGAATCCGCATTGGTTCCTAATTATCAGATCATGTTTATTGAGAAAGTAGACTAATCGTCTGTTCACTATTTTTTCCAGAATTTTGGACATACATGGGATAAGAGATACTGCTCTAAAATCGGTAGTATTTGAAGTTGGATTTAAACTCTTATGGATTGGGATTACTATCGAGAGCTTCCAATCCCTAGGGAAAACATTTTCTGTCCAGATAGTATTATAAATTGCCAGAAGTTTGCTTTTAGTTATTGGAGTGAAATGTTTTATAAAGACTTATGGAATGTTATCATGTCCTTGAGATGAGCTAGATTTACAAGATTTCAGAGCTTCTTCAAGTTCACCAAGAGTGAAAGGTTCATCCATTTCTGATGAAGAGTCATTATTTATTTATTTCAGGAATAATATTTTTAAAAAAAAACGATAAAATAAATTATTTCTGAAATAATCTGTTAAGGTTATTTCATGATTTATTTCGAAAATATTATTTCAAATAAATTATGCCCAGGTCTACTTTTCTAGGTTTGATGAAACGTTGGAGAACGTTTGGTACAAGCTGCAGGTCGAAGTCCAAGAATTATGAAGGCAGTCAGTGTCGTAATAAAATATCTTGAATATTTGACCTGCATCTCATTCGGTGAATCGAAACTACCATCTGCTAAGCAACTTAAATTGGATATGTGAAAGTTGACCAAACCTACGTACGTTACTTAGGTATTTATTAATAATAAATCGGGAAGGGAAGGTGTTGGGTTGAGGGGCTAGGGACGGCCCGTAGATAGGGAAAGGTTGTACAGGGATCCAAACCCCCCGACTCCGACTGTGCATTAATGAAGCTCATCAATGAGGAGTCATTCGCCGCTCTCCACATCCACCCCAAGCTACCTAGCTAGCACTTATACTCACCCTAGCTAGCTAGCTAGCACTTACACTCACCCAAGCTCCTTCAACTAGCATAATTAACAACCACAATTCATCCCGTCCTGGCTTTATCCTTACCTCATCCGATGAGATTACTTCATCTCCCTTTTATTTAACCCCAAACAGAAACGTTCACAATTCATGTATAGTCACTCTTGTGAACTTAATATTAAAAAAGACCGCCTCGCAGGAGCTGCGTCGTCTTAGCGCGGTTCCGTTCATATCCCTTGTGCCCCTAGTGAAGGAATAGAAGCAGTTATTGGTAGGTTTTGATCTTTCGTGAAAAATATTGAATAAAATCTGAAAAAAAAAGATAGGGAAAACAAAAAACAGTCCTAAAGAACGAAACCAACACCAATACATTGTTAGAAATTATTCACCCGGCATTTCCGCTAAGGGTGCGTTTACACTAGGATAGTTATTGCAGGATATTTATATCAGAGAGAAATTCTGACAAGTGTAAACCATGAGCAATTCATGTCAGGCATACATTTTACATGGGTTTTCAGTAGTCGCAATTTCTCTCCGATATAAATATCCTGCAATAACTAGCAAGTGTAAACCCACCCTAAGAAAGCTCTATTTCTAACAAGAGAAAATGGTTTTTAATTGTATGTATCCTATTTTCTTCAAAAATAAGTTTTTCTACATAAGCATCTACGAAAATAGCAAGAGATAAAAGAAAACTAATGGAAACAGACAAAAATAATCGTTCAGATAAACGAAACCAACTACTTCAAAGATTTAAAGACTTATTTCTACAAATGTGAACGCCATCGAAAATTGCTTCAGAACTTGTTTTGCATAGAATGGCCACCTACGTCTATGTATGCTTTCGAATGGGCACCTTCCACTTACCACAATTTCCCAATCATTTTCGAGATCTTTTTTTTTTCTTTTCTATATTGCTTATTACATTCTCTACATGGACGCATATCGTAATATGATACAATATAAAGGTTCTGTGCTCGAAGCCTACCAACTCCATCCTCAATGAACGTCAGAAAGACGCTCAGATGACGTAGAAAGGGCCTACCCAAACACTCTTCTGCTCCGACCAATTGCTGAAGTAAAAGAGAGATCGGGGAGCCACACACATTGACGAACTTGAAGGAAGGAATTAATTTTATTTACTTGGTTCTTAATTTTGCTGAAATTCTTTTCTATTTCAAAATTAATTCAAAATATAATGTAAATAAGGTTAAATGTAAAGATTGTAACAAATGCTACATAGGCGAGTCATCACAAATAATAAAAAATATAATTAAGCAAAATGCCAAAAATATAGACGAGAATTAAAATAAAACAGCACTAACGGACCACGCATTTAAGAACGGACATACATTTGACTTGGACGACATAGCAATAGTTGACAAGGACAGAAACAATATCAAGCGAAAAATAAAGGAAAATATCCACATTATTAAAAACAGGAACTCTGTAAATAAGCAGACAGAAATTAAATTTATAAATAAAATATTTTACAATAACATTAGAAAATAGCGAACAGTCCAGGGGGAAAAAATAGTACAGGCCTTTATAGAACTTATCGTAATAAGCTGATTACTAAGCCTCTCGACACAGATGATTTAGCTAGCCTCAGTCTTAGTATGGGTGGCGAGCTATCCACGCATGGGCAGTATAACATTATTTTTATTACACTATAACAATAGATTTAGGGTTAGGATTTAGTATAGAAAATGTAATTTGATTCGTTTATAATATATTAATGACATAAATTTAATGGATTTACGAAAATGAAAAATATGTTATTAAAAATTTTAGGATGTAATGGCCCCTGAGGAGGTGGCATAAAGGCCACGAAACGTGTAGGGTGTACAAACAATAAATAGTACAAAGAAAATTGGAGTACTATTCTTTTGACCTTGGCCCATGTATAAAGAATAAATAACACAGGTCTACAAAAATAATCTTTCTGAAATTTGATTTGATGATTTTGGTCAATCTCTATGCTCCTTGGCGTGCTGAAGCCGAACATGAGGTCAGTCCCTCTCTATCACGTAAGGAAATTGTTCAATCTCAAGTAAGGGCAGAGGTACTACCATTAAAAGAAAACAGAATTGGCGAATAAGAGTTTTCATTTATTTCCATGATCTTTTAGTTATTTCAATGTTGTTTACTGTACAAAATACATATATGTGTAGAAATAACAGCTTCAGAATTAACAGTGGCATATTTAGTTATCATTTTTATGAAAACGTATTTTTTTCTCTTGAAAATTTCTCCGTGTTCGTTTCCGGCTGTAGGACTCTTCAGATGATTCACGCTGCAGCATCCAACAATAGTCAGCCATCATGTTTACGTTCCATTTGCCCTGATACCTACGTTCCATTTCCTGGATGTCCTGATGGAACCTTTCCCCTTGTTCTTCACTTACTTCCCCTAAGTTTTCTGGAAAATAGTCCACATGCGAATGTAAGAAGTGAACCTTCAAACTCATGTTGCAACCTTGTAATTGAAATGCCTTCAACATGCGTTCCACGATACTTCTGTAGTTGGGATCCTTCACGTTACCAAGGAATTTCTCAACAACATCTTTAAAAGAATTCCAAGCTTCCTTCTCCTTCTCATTCATGGTCTGAGTGAAATGTGGATCTGTGAAAAGTTTCCGAATATCTGGGCCTACAAAGATCCCCTCTTTTAGCTTTGCATCACTTAATCGTGGGAACTTGGAGCATAAGTACTTAAAACATTCACCTTCTTTATTGAGAGACTTTACGAATTGTTTTATCAGCCCTAGCTTTATGTGTAGAGGAGGTAGCAGGATTTTGTCAGAAGGAACCAAACTTCTCCTAATTACATTTTTTTGGCCTGGCGACAGAGCTCCTCGTGATGGCCAGTCTTTGTTGTTCCAATGGGAATTTCTGTCTCGGCTATCCCATAAACATAAAAAACAAGGGAACTTGGTGTACCCTGATTGCTGACCTAAGAGCATAGTAAGTACTTTCAAGTCTCCACATATCAACCAGTTATGCTCATTATAATGAATTCGTTCGAGAACTAATGACAAATTTTCGTATGTTTCTTTTAAATGTACCGAATGGCCAACTGGAACTGAAGCATAAGTATTGCCATTGTGAAACAAAACAGCCTTTAGACTTCGCTTTGATGAGTCTATGAATAGACGCCAATGAATCGGGTCATATTGTATACCAAATTGACCCATCAGACCAAGAATGTCTTTGCAATAAATAAGATTCTCATCCAGAGCAAAGTAAGGAACAACAACTGCTTCACGGTGTCGATACCATGAAAAAGAAGTGCCTGGCTGTAATAAATTTTTGTTTTTAAGACGGGAGCCAAGTAACTGAGCTGCATCTTTTGGAAGTCCAAGATCTCTCACTAAGTCGTTCAACTCCTGTTGAGAAATAAGCTGAGGTTCATCTTCTGAACTGCTTTCTTTGAACTCACTGTGTACTTCATCGCTCTCCGACATACAGTCTTCACTATTAGCTTCCCTATCTATACTGCCCAAGTCACGAGGGGGCTGAGGAACTGTCAATCCAGGACCGTGTGGTACCGGACGACTAGCAGATTCCACATTAGGGTAGTTAATGAGCTTATGATTTTTGGAATTATAGCCTTGAACATGACAATTACAAAAGTGACAGTCATTAACGTGGTTTTTTTGCTCCCTCCACATCATTGGGATAGCAAATCCGAAAGATTTTAACTCTCCTTTGTACCATAAGCGAAGTTTTTCTACGCAGCTATGGCATACTTTGTGAGGAGCCCACACTTTGTCTTGATCTCCTATTCTCAAGCCAAAATATGCATAATATACATTTTTGACAAAACCTGTTATATTTCGTTGGTATTTCTTAACTGTGTACTCACCACAGATAAAACAGAAGTAGTCTGGACTGGTAACACAACGACGATGAGACATTTTGTCTAAATGCACTTTCAAACCTTAAAATACGTTCTTAATCACTTTGACACAACTAAGAGACCTCAGTGAATGTGTTCACTTCAGTTGATACTACTGAACTGAGAGAATGAACAGAAATTTAGCTCCAAGTTCCTGATACAACAGGTTCAATCTCGTTTAGCTTCAGACGGTGACATCTGAGACCAAACAAGTACGTTCCTGTCTGAACAGGTCGTGCCTAGACACCCTCAGGCCTACAACATCTACTGAGGGAGTCATTGCCTACACCACCTAGTGAAAGATGTCTGTTTATAAAAAGAGAAATCGTTTGGAAAAAAAAACCTACTTCTTACCAAATTTATGTGTATAGCAGGTATATTATGTTCTATGGATTTGAAAAAAATCTGTACGTGATAGAGAAAAACGGACTTCATTCTCGGCCTCAGCACACCGAGAAACACAGAGATTAGCCAAAATCATCAAATCAAATTTTTGGTTGTAGACCTGTGTAATTAGACGTAAATAAAGGTCAGAAATACCTGGGAAATATATATATATACATATTTATAGATATACACATATATATATTCTACAGGAATACAGTCTATACTACCAATCTTCTGAGAAATGTACTTATTTATGAGGTGGGACATTTTCGGTGAGACGTTTCCCTTCTTTGAACGGTTCTTTCAAATCCTTATTTTGAACAGTTCCTTCAGTCAAGGTAATAATTAGGATTTGGCAAAACCAGTAGTCCAATATCTGGAGAAATCCATATTTTTTATCTTTCAACAGGCTCGGCAGTTATCTTCAGCAATAAATGCCGAGAGGATGGAGGAAAGCCAGTTAAATGTGGCGCCATGAGGTTATGACACATTGAATTAAATATGATATTTAACTTACCGATATTTTTGCTGTTCCTCCATCCCCTAGGCATCTTTTGCTGATGAAGTCAGCCAAAGAGTCTATTCCTTAACTTTTTCTCAATCTATTATGCATTTTGTGAACAGATATTAAATAAATTCTTAAAAAATGATAGACTTATGAATTTATTGGGCTTTGTCAGAGAACTTAACGAATCAGAACATTGTATTAGTTAGAACTTGAGTTGCACGTTTATGCAGTAAAATATACAAATCATTGAAAAAACATTATGGTGGATGTAAGGGATATGAAAATAAGATAATCCTAGAGAAATGTGTTTGAGAAGACGAGGGGAAAATGACGTAGTCTCTGAACAGCACTTGCTCAGCTTAGACCACTAATTAGTCTTTTATACTCGTGGCTAAAGACCTTTTCATTCCTCATTTAAAGCAGCTTGCGCATATTGAAATCTGTTTATGCTCCAGATCTTGCAGCCGTGCCACCTTCCGTGTCATGTTGCCTAGAACATCTACAGTTGCGCTTTCATGTGACTAACTTCGTGTCAAAATTGAGTCACAGAAGGGATGAAATGCTAGCTCTATTAAACACTTAATGATCGTTGCAGTAAAAGTGATTAACAGTCTGCGTGTTCCAAAAGTGGTGCATAATAAGGCTGAAGTGTGGAGGTTGTTCAAGGTCTGATTCTCATTGGAGGGATGTTAGGGGCGCAGTGGAGAGATCCAAGAGGCTTAGAGGAGGGATGCTAAAGGCGTAGTGGAGGGATGTTAGGGGGGTAGTTGAAGGATGTTGAGGTGTAGCGGAGGGATTTTAGAAGCGTCGTAGAGGTATAGTAGAGGCATAGCGGAGTGATGTTAAAGGCGTAGTTGAGGAATGTTAAAGGCGTAGTGGAGGTATAATAGAGGCGTAGAAGAGGGATTTTAGGGGCTTAGTGGAGAGATACTAGAGGCGTTGAGGAGGGATGCTAAAGGCGTAGTGGAGGTATAATAGAGGCGTAGAAGAGGGATGTTAGGGGCTTAGTGGAGAGATCCTAGAGGCGTAAAGGAGGGATGCTAAAGGTGTAGTGAGAGGAGGGATTAGAAGCGTAGATAAAGGATGTTGTGGTGTAGCGGAGGGAATTTAGAAGCGTAGTGGAGGTATAATAGAGGCATAGAAGAGGGATGTTAGGGGCTTAGTGGAGAAATGCTAGAGGCGTATTGGGCGAGATTAGAACCAGAGTGGAGGGGTGTTGAGAATGTTAAAAGTTGTCCGTAAATTAATCAAATGTAATACATTGTAAACGCATATGAATAACAATCCCTAAAATAATCGAAATAAAATAGCAGCGCGGTAGACTGTTGATGCTCAGTCTTGTACAGGGTATCACTTACAATAAGAAATGTGTCAATTTAAATCGATAAAGCGATGCAATTTAAACAAAACAATATTTAAAATAAATAAATAAATCAGCACTGACTTAATTAATGAATTGTCTGAAGCTTATTTATATGTACTGAGCGATAAATAACTTGTTATAAAATATTTTCATTTTTATTCAATGCTCGAAGGAGCGTGGGATGAGGAGAATTTGAGGCTGCCTATAAATAAACCTATTGAGGGACCCTATAGACCCATCGTCCCTAACCTAAATACCCTTTGCCTAACCCCTGCTTTTCCGATTTTCCAATTTTTGTAAAGGGGATTTTCCCCAACATTCCCACTGGTCATGTGATTTACATAAGCCACGAGACGATTTAATGGTGTGACTCCTCGCACCTAATCCGATGGTGGTGAGAAATCATCGCCATGGGTCGATTCCACTGCAGTTGATAAAATAATTGTTGAACCAACTTTGTGCGTGTGCTCATAAAATTAGATATTCCCATCATCAAATGCGACATGTATCAATTTGCTACATACCCACCCTATCACCGGGGGGGTGGGGGAGGCGCCATAGCGCCCTTCTGTTCAACAGAGGCGCTATGGCGACTTTCTACTCTGAATATGGAGTTATATTCGTAATCAGCGAACCATTTCCCATTATATTCAACAAATAAAAGATAGTTGAACGTGGACACCTATATACTTAAAGCACTTTTCATGAATTTAGCACATTCGGAAGAAATTTAGCTTGCACCCATGATAGACTTTTTTTTAAGATATCTTCAAATCTCCATCGATCTACAAATAAATTCCGAAAATAGCGCGTGTAGAAAATGCAATAAGACATAAACTGTAAAACAGTCTGCAGAAAACAAGAAGACATCAACATACAACGTAACATGTATGAAGTCTTGACAGATGGGGCAGCCCACACGTATCCATTATTTTAAACTTTAGTAAAAAAGATTAACATTTGCGAACAAATATAGGCAAATACAAATATAGGAAACAGAAATATTTTAATATGTTTCATCATATTTAAAATTAATTTTTCGAATAAGGAAAATTATAGTAGGAGTGGGTGCTGGTGGGTTGTGGAATTCCACTACAAAATTTTTATTATGACCATACTGCTCGTACATTTTGCTTCCCTGGAGTGAAAATCAGAAAATGTCGTGTTGAAATAATGAGAAATATCTCTTGTGAAAATTAGCATAATTTAGCAGTGGGTGTATATCTCTTGTGAAAATTAGCATAATTTAGCAGTGGGTGTATATCTCTTGTGAAAATTAGCATAATTTAGCAGTGGGTGTATATCTGACCAGATACTGAGCTAAAAGTTAAATGTGCACTCGTGGGTGTAAATTTTCTTCCATCCAACGCTACAGGATATAAAGCATTCAGAACGAACGAATAAATTGAGGAAATTAACCATAAACAATTGTTGAGATATTTGTGTCAGCTGGTCAAAAGTAATTCACAAGAGATAGTTTTATAAATACGCTCTAGGACACTAAAAAGTTACATGGCGAAACTAACACGTTGCTGCTCAACTAAGCATATACCGAATTCTTCGGGACCAATAAAAAATTATGTTTTATTAAACCTCACAGCGTATAAAATATTAACAACTCCCGTCGCTTTTCCAAAAAAAATAGATACATGTTATCACTAATTGTAATTTTTAAAAAAACATGCATAAAGTAACACATTTCTTCAAGCATTTTCAGAAAAAAAAAACTGAAACATCACTTACATAGCATTAAGATCTTAATTATAATTGCAGTCATTAACATAAACAGGGTCCGAAAATTTACCTGGAACAGAAATAAGTTTTTGTTCAGAAAAGTATTAATACAAAAATAAAAAACAAATATCAATTCTCCAAGTCCTTATTTTCAATCAAATTACTAAATCTTATGAATATATAATTATTTTTTATTTATTTATTTTTTTTAACGGCGCATCGACAAATCTGGGCCATTAGCGCTGGGACTATATAATTATTATTATTATCTCAATATATATATATATATGTGTGTGTGTGTGTGTGTGTGTGTGTGTGTGTGTGTGCATTTCTTCTTATCCTATTTTGTGTATAATATAATCATTATAAATAAAATGTACAGAGAGAAAATACTTTAATAAACCATAAAACTAAATATAATTTAAATAATTAATAATTATTTACGAGTCCAAATGAATAATAAATAGATAAATATATATGTATACAGTAGAACTTGGATAATCCGAACCCCTAGGGACCGATAAAAAAGTTCGAATTATCCGAAATTCGAATTACAAACGGTTTTGAAAATAAAGAGGAAAAAAATCGAACTTCATATTTTCACATTTTTTAATTTTAAAAAAAATACGTTTTATTTAAAGAATAACAAACATTTCATGAATAACTGAAATTACGTGTAGTATCCAGAAAGGATGGCATACGTAGTTAAATAAACTCCCACGCTGGAGGGTTACTCCAACGTGGAAAACATGAAAACATTTCATGAATCGATGATTACGTACATAAGTAATAAATAATTTATCAAAAAAATAAAAATAAACGTCTATTTTGAAAAAAAGTCATTTTCATGGGAAAGAATTTTGTCTTTATTTTTCAGGTAAGATGGTAAAGTGTTAGGAGGAATTCCAAAGTCCTTGGATATTTCAGATTTTTTTTTTTTTTTTTTTATCCTTTTTCAACTTCTTTAATCGCAGCTATTTTCTCTGACAACGTTAAATTTTTATAACTTCTAGGCTTCCACAACTTAAATCAACAACTCACAGAACTGCACTGTACACAAGAAATTCAAGGCACAAACAAAAACACAAAATACAACAGATCTAGGCACTGACTGATTTTTAACTGAATAAGAAATGAAAATCTGAGGGATGTTGGGGGGAATTCTAGGATATATCTACAACCCCTGGAAGGAAGGAAGCGCGATCCACCACTTTGCAGAAGTCGTCGAGTCCAAGAACTAGACTATGAGACCGCCGTGCTTCTTGTCCCGGAACCCCCTACATCGGTATCTTACTATCCGCTTTTCCCGAAGGGAGAATATTTTCACAAGATTTAAGATCGACCGCCACTCAGTCCACTTCCCATTCGAGGTACAGACTCGTCAAAAATTCGAATTATCCAAAATTTTATTCGAATTAACTAAGATTTTTTTACATTGTTTATGCCCTAAATTCTAGGGACCGAGAGAAATATTCGAATTAAAGACGATTTCGAATTATCCATGTTCCACTGAATATATATATATATATATATATATATATATATATATATATATATATATATATGTATATATATATATATGTGTGTGTGTGTGTGTGTGTGTGTGTGTGTGTGTATGTGTGTGATGTCTGTTCACTCTCTCGCTGGCTCAAAAATGCTCCGATAATTATGAAATTGCATACGAAAACAGTTAATTTTTAACTGTTACACTACGATAAGAGAAGCACTAGTATTCATATTTTAAAATTATTTATAATAAAGGTAGTTAGAAGGTTATAGGCATTGGAAGGTTATAGAAATATTTCCCCGTAATTTAATAAACAAGGGAAATTAAAAACGAAAATGTGAATTGACGAAGTTGTTTTAAATTTTATTAGCTTTAATTTAAAAAAATGTACTTTGAAATCGGTTGAGATGTAGAGGCTGTAGACCTTTTTGAAACAAAATATGTCGTTTGGCGCCACACCGGTCCGAAATCGGTCTGGAAACAAATAACTTTAAACGTCCGAGAATAGGTGGCCATAGGATCGGGTAAGTTCGGGACCAATGTAGGCACCTCCATTGAGATGCATGAGTTTGTTTTTCTTCCGACAATCAGTGGATAGCGGATCGGATCGGATCCAATGTAGGTGCCCCCTTAGGGACGGTCTGATGGCCGAATCCAATCCACGGGCGAATACACAAGATGATAAAAATCGTTAGTGCGCTTGGGATTTAAACTCAGGTCCTGATACTCGTCCAGTATGCTAGTGAAGAGGCACCAAGTATTCCTAATACATATAGGTAATGTAAAGCATAACAATTTTGGCACTAAAGTAATTGTGACCGTCTTTTTTTCTTTTTTTTTTTTACTGCTACATATTAGTGATTTTAATGAGATTAATGAGCAGAATGTACATTTTTAAAGATTTGACAGATATGAGGATTATTTCCACTGCTTTCAAATTGTTGTGAAAATATGTACAAACTCGGCCCTCGGAAATAGCATAACTTTGGCCCTGGGGGAAAAGACCTCAAAATTGGCCCATCCAACTCCGGACGACCCACTTCTATAAGAGGCTCTGCTTTCGGATTCAGCATATTTCCCACGGCCCATATATAAAAGTGAAATGACGAGGGAAGTTAGCCAAAGAGAAGGACTCAGAGAGTTGGCACATAATCCTCAGCAAGTCCGAATGGGTTCTTTGAAGATCTCAGCAGTTCCTCAGTTTATCACCTAATAGTCCTTCCTCTCTCCCTCGACAATTCTACCCTCACTCTCTTCTCATTCACTACTTCAACAAATTTAATTAAATCCACCTCCGTTTGATTACTATAATGAACATTTTACCATGAATCCCCTGTTCATTAAATTTTATTTCAACATTAAATACCAAATCTAAGTACTTAGTACGAGTGTTTAACAATCTTTGGATTAAGCATTGCTAATTTTCATACAATAATTTTTATTTATTTTTTTCGCTAAATTCCCATAATTATTCGTCCTTAATCTCTCTCTTTCTCTCATTGTGTAAGAGATATTCATCATTTGAAAATTTGGGAGTTTTTGCAAAGACTACATCCAGTTACTTTTAAGCATCTGTAGTGATAATGGTACCAGCGTATTAGCTTCAACAAAGGTTAGAGATGTGGGGCTCGTTGGAAGATCTGGATCATTTAGGCCATTACTTACAAATACAGGTTATCTAAGGATTGTTTAGAAACCATATGATATAAATATAGTAATAAAAATAAGTATTTAAAATCACTGCTAAATATAACGGGTATTTTTGGGAAGACTACATCCAGTTACTTTTAGTAGTGATGGCAGTGATTTTAAATACCTTTTTTGATTAGGCGTCAATTGAATTTTTCCCAATATGGCGACGGGATTATCAACGATTTGGGCTGACTTGAGTTTCGATATATCGTTGAGGAAACGCGTAATACTTATACGACTGGGAGTCGGGCGTTTTACACAAAAATGTAAAACGTTTTGTCGGGGGGGGGGGACAAAAATTTAGACTACTTGAGCCTAAATTTATGTAGGTTTAGATTCCATTTTTTCATTCCAAAATACAGAGTAGACCAAAATTTATTTCTGCTTTACAAATATTATTAAATATTCTTGTAAGCGATTAAAATTAAACCTGACGAAAGGATTTCATATAACTCGTTTGAGAGGAGAAATTTAGATGCTAATTTTTGAGTACCTATTTTAATTCGCAACTTAATTAGACGAAAGCAATATAGTATGGGTAAAGTATGTCAAAGTGTTGCTTGCCTGAAATATTAAGTATCAAAGCCTGAATATTTATTCGAGACAAGTATTCCTTTGATGTGGTTCACGTGTGGGAAAAGATGTACTTTTTTTTAATTATTTTATTTTATGATGCATCACATCTTTAGTGATTTTCAATACTTATTTTATATTTTTGAGGACCATGTTAAATATCATATAGTGTGGGATGTGTAGATAATCAAAAGTAGTCATTAAAAATTATCAACTGTTATTAATCGTTTTTTATATATATATATAGGGTGGACCAGGTTAGCGGGCCACAAGAGAAATAACTCCTGAACGGTTGGAACAACATTTTTCAAAAGGGCTACGTTGTAGTTCTCTTCGAGATATATAAAATGTTGACCTCAGAAGAAAAGAAATAACCCTTCCAAGGGCTTAAATAGGGACCAAAATTTCAGGTCACAAATAATAAAGGAGTTGGTGTGAAGCCTGTTGACATGATTTGTCCTGGGGTGGAAGAATAGATGAAAAAAAGTCCGACTCGCAGGAACTGCCTCATCTTAGCGCGGTTCCGTTCTTATCCCTAGTCCAATTTCGAAAGATTAAAATAGAAGCAGTTATTATTTTGTTGAGAGGAGATCGTTGACCGTTGATGATGCAAGGTAGGGATTGTCCGGGTTAGGTCACTGCTACTTAATAATACATACCCCATATGTGTATGTATGTGGGCATATATATGTACATATGTGTGCGTGTATATGTGTATGTGTATATGCATATATATAAATATATATATATATATATATATATATATATATATATATGTTAGGTATATTTACATAGATATGTGCATATATTAGTGTTAAATATGTCCTACTTGTATTTACAGCCCTGATGAAGGCTTGAAGTTCAAGCCGAAACGTCGGCACAATAACACAATAAAACCATTTTTACGATAAAATGTAGTTTTATTAAGTAGCAGTGACCGAACCCTGACAGTTATATTTTGGTTCCACCAGTCTTGAAAGGTAGGATTTACAATCTTACCTGGAAGGGTCGGCAACACTAGAAACCGTCCCGCTAGTTACAAGGTCTTGGAATCTTGGAACTCTATATTTCTAACAATAAATTGTTTTTGTTATTTTACTTAACCTGTTTTATTTTCGAATACATTATCCAACTATAAGCAATTAAAAAATAACAAGGAATAAAATACAGACAAAAAGAACACTTCGAATAAGCGAAATCAATTACTTTAAAGCTTTAAGCTCTTATTTCTCCGATTGACATCGCCTAATCAAAACTTTCATTAGAACCTTTTATGTAGAGCATTTAATAAGCTTTCTAATGGTATTCTTCCGTTTACCAAAATTTTCAACAGTTTTCGAGATATTAATGAAAGTTCCCAAAATTTATATTATTTCTAGCAACAGAAAATTGGCCTCATTTTTCATATCCTGTTTTACACACAAAATTTTCGCAACATAAGAAATTACAAAAATAAAAAGCAATAAAAAACGAAGGGAAAGAGACAAAAATTACAACAAGAACGACAAAAACCCGTTCATAAGAACAAAACAGACGTATTTGAAGTTTTAAGCACTTATTTCTCCGATTGACATAACCTAATCAAAAATAGTTTTAGAATCTTTTTTGTAGAGACTTTAGTAAGCTTTCAAATAGTTTCTATCCACTTACCACGATTTCCCAACCGTGTTCGAGATATTAATGAAAGTATAGGAACTTCCCAAAACTTTTCATGTCTGTTCATAAAATATTTTATTCTAACCCTTCCTTAACTCCAAACGTAACAAAACTTTCAACATATTAGTTTTAATGAAAGTAGAACATGCAGATAAAGTTTCAACTGAATCCCGTAATTCTAAGTACCCAAACCAAAAACGGTATTCAAAAACTATTTTTCCAATTTTCTCGAAAACGGTTAAAGCGATCGCCTTCAAAATGGTTTCATTCGTTTTCCTAGCCCATGAATCATATAAAACGTGTACTTACAAGCTTATGAACTCAAAAACGTAAGCGTTACGATTTTTTTTGCGTGAATTTCGCCCCAAACGCCATCTTCCAGTAGGCGGATTTTGCTGGATAACGAACTTGACCTTTCAAATTGGACGAAGGATTTTTGTACCAAATTTCATCAAAATCGGACCATTCGTCTTCTATCTAGAGAGCGAACAGACAAATATATATATATATATATATATATATATATATATACATATATATATATATATATATATATATATATATATATATATACAAATTTGAACCACCGTTATTTTCGGTCTCTAGGGGTTCTGAAACGCGAAATTTTCTAGTCGGCACTTCCGGATTGTTTCATTGTATCAACCCTATAAGCGGGGTTCCTCCCTATGGGGGAGGGAGGAACCGCGCTAAAAAGATTAAGTCTGTGTGTTGCCGCAGAAAAATTACAAAGTGTTAAATAAGGTTGCTATCTAATAATAATTTATTTAAAATGAATAATTATTCTCGTTCTTAGCTTGTTAAACATTTAAAAAAATAAAAAATAAAAATATCTTTATTCAATTTGCAGGTGTCTATTCGTGAGTACATATATTCAAAGCACCGAAACGGAAATTATTACGGTAGGAGTACATCTCTTTCCGGAACAATGCCTACATCGGCCCTTCCCACGGAATGGGATCTGGCTACCTTTTCCTTTCCGCTCTACGCGTTAAAGCTAATTCTTACGCCCAATAAATATTATATAGACAGGCGAAGCAATTCATGAAATTTAAATAACAATTTTTTCTTTAGGGAGAATGATGTTCAATTATTACGCCTACACGAATTCTGAAGGAATTGATATTGAATGAAATTTCTAAAAAGTGTCAAATATTTCTCTAAAATACTAACTAGGTACCAGATTTACACAGGCACACACACACAAACAAAAAATTGGTCGTTTCCAAAGACACCGTACGTATATACTTATGTATTTCGACATGCTGAATCCGAATCCGCAGTCCGTTTCACCCCAGCAAGTTAGGTTTAAGAGCATTTGAAGGTCAAATTTCGTACGAAGTCGTTAATAAAGAAATAACTAGAGCTTCCATGGTTTTGAGGGTGAACTCGAATCCTAAGTCTGTTTCGCCACATCCTCGCAAAATTAATGTCATTTGAAGAAAAAGTACGTTTATTTTGCAAAAAAAAAGAAAAAAGAAGAATTTTAACTGCAGATTCATTTCTTCTTCAAATGTTCAACCTAACGTGCTGGGGTGAAACGGAGTCCGGATTCGGATTTAGTGTGTCTGTCTGTTAGCTCTTTAACTTGAGTGGTGGCACCTCAACCTCTAACGCTAGTCGTAGCACCGGGACGGTCTTACCGTATAAATAACGATTTAGAAATAAAAACCAACTTTTTTAGTTTATATAACTCTTAAGAAAGTCTTAAAAATATATTATTTTATTGAAAAATAAATATAGGGTTATCCAAGAATATGGCATTTTCGATTTGTATAAGGCACAAATATTCATCCTAAGTTTCTTTTTCATAACAATCGGAATAATTAAAAGGAAAACTGAGTGCTCTTCGCATATACAGCTTGAGTACAATTACAGAAATACTTTTTATTTCGGTATTTTTCAGTACAGTGTTTACTCTTTACTCCTCTCCCTTTCCCCTATGTAGGGGCTTCTACGGTGAAACTGATGGTTTCAACGTTGCCTACCAAGTTCCTTCAAAAATACTTTTCTTTTAATTTTTCCCCGTTTGATTTTATTCGTATTCAGAACAATTAATAAATTAATTCCTCCTACATTCAACGTACTGTAGAATATAATCACACCCATATCTAACTCCTCCTTTGTAATCTATGATTCCTAAACAAAATGTACAATAAATCACAAAATGAGAGGTCACTATAACGTGCATAAGGAATAATGTAAAATCTGGGTATTACATTACAGACGCGGTGCATGAATTGAATTGGTAACTGAATTTGTGACTAAAATAATGGTGCGTTAGGTAAATAGAAGGCATCAATAACATTGTGATAAGCTATATTTTAAATATTCCCTGAAAATCAACATAAAAAAATGGCATTTTTGTTAATTATTAACATTTTAACAATAACATGCAATATTCTATGTGTAAAAAGTATTGGAACACCCGATTTCTTTACTATTGCAGCTGGACTTTGGACGGGATTAAATCCATTTTATCGGTGAACTTTGTCCTTGTAGGGTGACTTAGTATCTTTTGT
This sequence comes from Gonocerus acuteangulatus, assembly GCA_946811695.1. Classification (NCBI taxonomy): domain Eukaryota; kingdom Metazoa; phylum Arthropoda; class Insecta; order Hemiptera; family Coreidae; genus Gonocerus; species Gonocerus acuteangulatus. Next base: position 68,073,279 of record OX328132.1, on the reverse strand, counting down.
GTTAGAATCAGATGGTTTTAGTTCATTTTTTTTACATTGGCCAGAGAGGAAAATAAACCGAAGTTAAAATAGAAAATTTTATTATTACGATTCATAATGAGCGCAAATGTTTGCAAGAAATTGGAAAAATTGTAAACCTTAGATACGTCTTCTTATCAAACATTTAAAATCGGTATAGTACAAACAACTCTTAGGCACCAAAACATCATATTAGGAGATCGAAGAGTCTTAATGTATGTGATGAAAGATCAATTTTAAGAAAAGCACAGGGAAAACTATGGCCGATTGCGCCAAAACTTGCGAATGAAATCTCGAGGATCATCTGACGAGACATAAGTAGCAGCACAGTAAGAAATGATCTCAGAAAAAATGGATTACGCGGGCGAACAGCCCCAAAACCTTACTCATATTTGACTGTAGACTCCAAGCCCCGAGATTTGAGCTCTTCATTCGCTCTCCTTAACGCATTTTGTCAACTTCTTTGGCTAAAAAGTTCTATTTTCCACTCATGAATAAATGAAATGCATAGCAAAGTATTTCCTATTTGTTAACTTTACTTACAAAAAAGTTCGACCGCGTAATTGATTTTACTGCACTGCTACTTATGTCTTGTAAGATGATTCTCTGGATTTCAGTCGCAAGTTTTGGTGCAATCAGCCGAGGTTTTGCCTATGCGTTTCTTAAAATTAATTTTTCATCATGCACAGTGAGACTCTTCGGTCTCCTGATGCGATTTTTTGCTGCCTAAGAATTGGTTGTACTATACCAATTTAATATATTTGATAAGGAGACATGGCTGAGGTTTAAAATATTTCAAATCACTCAAGCATTTGCGCCCATTATGAAGTGTAATTATTCCATCTGAGATTTGTCTTCCTTTCAGGCCAACGTCAAAAAAATGAACTAAAACCATCTGATTCTAACACATAAGACACCAAGTCACCCTACAAGGACAAAGTTCACCGATTATATGGCTAAGTCCGTTAATCCCGTCCAAAGTCCAGCTGAAATAGTAAAGAAATCAGGTGTTCCAATACTTTTTGCGCATAGAATATTATATTTTATTGTTAAAATGTTAATAAATAACACAAATACCATTGTTTGATGTTGATTTTCAGGGAATATTTAAAATATAGCTTATCACCGTGTTATTGATGCCTTATATTTACCTAAAGCACCATTATTTTAGTCGCAAATGTTAAAAAAGTAAAATATTCATGGGTGTTCCAATACTTTTTACACTAACTGTATATAGTTCTCGCCGCATATTTCAAGTATTTTCTAAACAAACCGAACAAAATAAACAAATTGTTTTGCCCTTTTATATTTGTAACGAACGGCTGACACAATTATTAATTCCGTTTTGGAGTAAGCTCCAAATTCTAATCGACCGATTTATTTGTTTTTGCAACACGTTCCTCCTTAGTTAGGCATAATATCTATCAAATTTACTTGCAATGAAGTAGAAATAACAGTTAATATTTGCAAATGAATAAATTGGTTGGTCGTACTATTTCTCTTTATATGGTAAAGATAAAAGCCAAGTTTCGATTAGACCTGGGCACAAGTGGAATAATTTATTTCTCAAATAAACAAGATGGTTTTTCATGAAATAATTATTTCCGAAATAATGGAAAGTCTTTAAATGTTATTTCATAGTTAAATAAAACAATCTTCATCAGATAACTAGATGTATTTATTCCTTGAAATAATTATTTGAAAATTTTATCATTCTTTGATAAACATTAACATATTTCTAAAAGCTTCATTTCTAAAATAACTATTTGATCATTGATAGTTCAGTATTTTGTATTTATGGAATAAATTATTTCACAGAGAAGCCAAATAATTATTTCCGAAATATTTTTTTTTTTTTTTTAGAGGGGTCTCCCGTGGTAAAGTGGCTAGCGCGCTAGATTCATAAGCGGGAGATGGTGGGTTCGAAAAAGAAAAAAAAAAGTTTTAGGTATGGAAGACATATAGGACACCATTAGTCAAAATCAAAAATATTTATAATAAATCATAAAAATGAAATATCACGATATGTATCGCAAATCAGCTCCACATTACAAAATAAATGTTTTCTTTGTTATACAATATTTTGTGCCTATGTATTATATATTTACGATCTGCTGGTGCTAATGACCCCGCAGTCAAAGCACCGGTAAAAGGGGAAAAAAATTGTATCTGCACAGGTGTGAGACATGTTTACATATATACACAAATATATCACATTCATTGTATTGGGATGTCCGGAAAATTATGCAGGATTTTACGTTTTCTTATAAAAAATCCTCTATATAATAATCTGTGTACGTTAACTGGATTATTCATTTGTATGAATGTCAACACTTACTAATCTTCTTCCAAATAATAATGTTTGTTTACCTCTGTAGCGTTTCGCAACTTGGAAATAATTCAGTCTTTCTTACGATGTCACATTATGAATTTGGCACGATTTTCTTTTACGAGTTTAAACTCGACCGTTGCGGAGCCCAGACGGCTAGAAACAAACCAAGTCAGGGGCGAGGGTAGTGTTAATAAGTGCACTGTTCAAAGGCGGTTTAAAAAAATTTCGGGATGGAGACTTCAGCCCTGAAGATAAAGAAAGTCGCGGAAGGCCTTCCTCTCTTGATGACGATGTTCTGCGATCATCGGTAAAAGAAAACCCCAGAATAACTGTTCTGGAACATGCACAAAAAGAAAGGTTAGAAAATCGACCGTCCATGACCACCTAAAGGCGATTAGAAAAGTGAAAAAGCTCAAAAGTTGGGTTCCACACGCATTAAACGACCGCCAAAAAAATCAGCGCTATGAAGTTTGTGCTACACTTGTTTGATGAAAGTAAAATTACCCTTTTCTAGCCACATCCGAACCTCTCGCCTACTGGCCATGATTTTTTTAGATGCTTGAACCACTACTTACAACAAAAAATATTTATGGATCGAAAGGAATTAGAGCATCCGTTTATTGGCTTTATAAAATCTAAGAATTCTGAATTCCATGCAGACTGTATTAAAAAAACACGTTGGGAGAAATATATTGAGAATATGGGAGACTATTTTAATTAAATAATACAGTTATATTTTTTAAAAAGGAGAATTGTTTAGGTGAGTATGCCTATCTTAATAAACTAAAATAAAACGAGAAAATCACTTTTTGTAAATCCAATAAAATAAAAAAAAATGCATTTATATCTGCAACGCAACAATAGTTAATCTCTCCTGAATTTCCTAAAACGTAATTGTTTGTTGGACGTTCCCTAAGTGCGTATTCTAATTCACAATTTTAAATCCTGGGGATAAATTTAAATAATATATCACTAATGAACTTTTAATAAAAATCACTTTTCTTCTGAGCTGCCGCCGAGGGAGAGAGTATTAAAGGCAGAAGATGCTTTTACGATAATGTACATTTTCCGAGCAATATTAGTCTCGTTGGGGGGCGGGGGGTAGGGGTGAAGGCAGGGAAGGGGAGGGGAGATTAGTGCCTGATTAATAATTTAGATACCATCAAACCAACAGAGGGCCGGAATTTACTCAATATTTAATGCCCTATGACCTCTGAATTGTATAGCAGAGAGTTGTTTGCCCCGCACTTGTTTATTACTAAACATCCCACTAAACTACACTAATGTGACAAAGTTAATAAAAAACTAATGCAGAGTGTGCAATCTCGACTAAAATATATTTTATGTAAGTTATAACTGATCTAAGTGTTTCATTTATTGATTTAGTGAAACCTGATCTAATCTGATATTTTAATAACTATTGTAAATCTAATATTCCATTTCAATAAATCGAAATTGATATCCCTATACTAGCACATTTATTCACTTAGGAGATTAATTTCCAGTCTTTCAAAGTTATATATAATGAGGTGTATAAATTGGTGGATGCATAATGGGGTTAGAGGTAGTTAATTAACAATTAATTCATTTTAGCAATTTTGAAGGAAATAGTCATTGGGGTTGCACTCATAAAAGAAATTTCGGAAAATTGCTTCAAATCTTCATGAATCCTACCTACTAAATACCGGCAATGACCCTCGTTAAAAAGTGTGAATATATATATATATATATATATATATATATATATATATATATATATATATAGCTGTTACCACCATGCTACACCTACTTTCTGCGTCTAGTAGCTGGTAGACGATTTTGACTTAGGCCTACGACACTCAAGATCTACCTGTGTGCCAAGTTCGGACAAACGGCGTGGATCTGTATAAGGAACAAACAGATAAACACACACATCAGACACGTGATTTATACATATATATATATATATATATATATATATATATATATATACATATATATATATATATATATATATATAGAGAGAGAGAGATAGAGAGAGAGAGAGAGAGAGAGAGAGAGAGATAAGACGATTGCGGGCATTTGTTTTTTTTTTCTACGAAGTCCTTAACTAGCATTTTGAAGTTATAGGATATAGACATATTTTCGCTATAGTTTAGTATTTATTATTATATTTTAGAGTACTGCTATTTTTTTATAACTTTATAATTATTTGGTCAGTTATTATAAATTATATTTTCTTTCATAAGTTATTTATTGTTAAAGTTTGGTTCTCCTGCATATCTCAATGTAAATCTGACAGGGATTCCCATACATCTTCAAACGTTTTGAGGTCGAACACATTACATTACATAACAACCCATTAGAATTGAAAGCGATTCGTAGATTACGACAATAGATTAGTTCCCCTGAAGATGCCATGGTAAAACTAACAGGGATCAACAAGAAGCCCAGCGTATTTGAAAGTGATTCAATGATAACAGCAAATTATGGCAAAATAAATGCCAAGACGGATTTCCAAAGAGTCGTTAGTTATATGGATTAATTTGGCGATTACTAGAGCCTTCTGGGATGGTTTAGGCTAATGCATTTCTTCAGCTAAAGCAATTTTCAGTGTGCTACGGAAGTCTGGCGTCAGCTAAATCAGAAATAATTCTGCAGTTACTTAGTTATAAACTTCCAATATGTATATGATCTCTAAATGTTTTTCCTAAAGGTTGAACCTCGTTGCAATATTTAAACTTAGGCACGTTTCTCGCTGGCAACTTCCAGAGCGCACTCCGCTCACGAAAATACAAGGATTTGATTTTAACCTACATATTTTTAACAAATAACAAAATGTTATTTGTATAAACTGCTCAACTGCTAAATTTCATCAGAGTTGTGTAAAATACGAAATAAATTTTAAAGGGTGTCAAATATTTGATTTAATTAAATCAAATCCCACGAGTTTGTCTCACACCAACAGTTTTTATCAATTTTAATGCCCTCTAAGAAATTCCCTCTTTAAATTTTGGTCATGTTCCTTTCAGACGCGTATTTTCCTTCATTAGTGTGATTGAGACGTGTTTTTTTTTTAATTGTCAATTCACTTGTTTATTTTTTAGTTTATCACCTCTAGCTACTTCCGTCCAAAGTCTACGATTTTTTTAATAGAGAACTTTTCACCAGTTATTCCACATAAATAATTTGAAACGTTGAACTTTTGAAAGAGGGTAGCGAAATAATAAAAAAATATTTTTCACTTAATCGTGGAAGCTATTAGTGCCTATATGTATGTACGTGAGTGTATGTATACGTCTGAATGTACATGTGTATGTGTACGTAAATATTTGTTACACATAGAGTAATAAATAAAGTAATGTTTATGTTTTTCCACCCTTACATATACATAAGTAATTTAATTACAGTAATGTTTTAATATTTATAATAGTGTACATACTTAAACTGTTCTATCAATTTTTAAAAATACTTTAATTTTAAATTAATGTTTTTACTTTATATGAAATGTCAATATGGATATGCAATAACTGTTTGAGAATATGAAAAGATTTGTAATTATGGCGCTCGCACATTAAATAATTAAATTATGTGAATGAATGAAAAAAAATTGAAATATTTTGGTCAGGCTAGACAGGACATATATATGTGTTTGTGTGTGAATTTATTAACACGATAGCAGCCACAAGTTTTGTTTTTAGTTACGAAAATTGGTATAGAGCATTCTTGTAACAAATAATTGGACGAGTTCGTTAACCAGCAAAATCGGGTAATGCGGAGGGGGTTTTACTACAGATACAAAAAATTAGTATTCCCCTAACGGTCGAAAGTTTTGTTATTTAATTGTGGAACTCAGCATAAATCGTGCTTATAAAAAGAGAAATATATGCTTTTAAAATAAATTAAATCATGAAGACAGGTTTACTCATGAACAAAATTATTAAATTAATAAAATGCATCTTGAGTGTATAAAAACTGCTCACAAATTGAAGTGGATACCTCAAGGAAATTCAGATATTTTATCATTTCATTTACTTGATTGATATTTATTGAATCCAAGTGTTTGTTCTCTATCATCAAGATCAACATTTTAGTGTGTGGAAAGTCTTTAAAATGATGCCTCATTTATGAAAATTAATGAAGTATTAAGTTATGTTGTACCGACAAAAAAAAGACCATGAAATAATAATATATATAGAATTCATTAATTGTATAATTTAATTAATGCGTAATATTCTAGATTTGAATAAATGGGTGTATATATTGTATAACTGGTGTCATATACACCAGTTATACAATACCAATAATTACCAATAAGTTATATAATACCAATTATAAATGGATGTACGTATATATTTAATAATGTAATTGGATGTATATATGTAATTATTGTTTTGAGCGATTCACCATAGCTGCGGATGTTCGTATATAAATATAATTAAATAATATCTGACATATCATTTGTAATAGTAAATTTAATGTGATTAATATCATAAAAAAATAAAATCCCGGATTTTAAAAGAATATATAGTCATTAACGTATTAGGTTATAGTTCTTGTTTATGCAGATTAATTTAATATTAAAATATAATTTTTGACTCCAAAAAAAAAAAGAGAAAGAAAATTAATATCATGGAACTACTATTTTTAAAAGCATGGAATATTGATGTCCATGGTCGCTTTAATGCTATAAGGACAGGGTATATTCTGGGCTGGTTCATGACCTTCCTTAATGAGCAAGCTACCTGGATAATAATAGACGGAGAGAGGGACATGTACTGCACTTAACTCCGATGTGCTTTACAACCATCACCCGGTATCTCACTTCTACACAATGGCGTATACATATTAGACATTCAAGGAAACAAATTAAAAAAAAAAAAAAAAAAAAAAAAAAAATCGTCATGATGCAGGAGCTGCATAAATAAACACAGTAGGTGGGTATTGTACATTCCATGCTTTAATAATTAGCTAAAATATCCTATATAGGGGCCTCCCGTGCTCTAGTGTTGAGTGGCACCTTAGATTCATAAGCGGGAGATGATGGGTTCGATTCCCACGGGCGCACAGTGGGCAAAACATCTATTTTACGGCGACAAAAGTCGAAAATATAATGTGACCGTAAAAAGTCGACTTACGTGTCAACATGTGCTAAAGTCTTCTATTCATTGAAAGCAGACCACGTTTTTTAGCTAGTTTAACCCAAGCCTGTTTAGGACAATAAGGAAGGCAACCATTGCTAGTCTCTTCCACTTCCTCTGTTTAGCCTTGTTCCAACTACGGTCCTTGTAAATAGTGTTTTAAAAATTGTGTGCAAATTTTATAAATTCATTTCACAATGGATTTATTACCTAGTGGTATGTTCTTTATAAATACATAATATATATCTTAAACAGAAAGGCATATCAATGGGAAAAAATATTAATGAAATTATAACTAAATTGTACATATTTTGTTGATTACTGAAGTTTGAGTAAGGTTTAAAAAAAAGTTCCACAAAGTTCCAGTTCCAAATATTTTTTTTTCAAAAAGCCTTAAGCTTCTACTTTACTGCCTTGACACTTACAGCTCCCTTTTAATGTAAATTTAAATTTAGTGGAGGTAGTCAAATAGAATCTGAAGAATCGGCGGCGCACAGCGGGCGAAAATCGCCTTTTAGGTGGACAAAAAAATATTTTACATTCACCCACTAAATATTGTTTAGTATTATTTGGAAGAAGGTAAAATATAACATAACATTCTTATATCACGACGATTAAAATTCTTGGATCATCGACGGGCGACGAAAGAGATTATTAATCGGACTGTAAGAAAGGGAACATTTTTCTCAGCGTTCATTGGGTTCAAACTAGACGTGATTATTTAAATTTCATGTTACATGGACACCACTATTCACATGTTAAGTGCAAATATTTCACTATTCGGGGTGCTGCGTGGATATAGTTTTACCTAGAATAAAACATATTATTGTATACAAAATTTCCACACTTCAATGGAGAATTAGTAGCAGAGGGCCCAGGAGTGCCTAGCTAATTCTTTCCTCATTATTTCACTCAAAATATGTACTTTTCATATTCACATAGCTTTTTTTGTGTTTTGAGGAATATTTACTAATTTAGGATGGATTTCAGGTTTCGTTATTATCATTCCACGAAAACTATTTGTATCTGAATGGTTGAAATATGGATCAAAATATAAGAATAAATGCATTTTAAAACTAGTAAATAACGATGAACATAAGATCTTAAACATTAGGATAATTAGGGAAGCTAACAGATTATTCCAAAAACATCAGTGACACGTGGGAAAAATGTCATCGGAGAGCTGAATTGGTTAAGGACTTTTCCGCGTGGCTGGAAGGTAAGGTGTTAGAGTTTGAGTTTATGCCATTGGCGACTGTACAGTCCACATGTCAAGGTGCAGGTCGCTCGGAAAAGAGTTTTACCGACTCTAGCGATAACAGACTCTAGAACAAGAATATTTTCTAGAGAGGTCCCAATCAATGGTCTTCTTATGATGCTCTTAGTTTCATCGGACCCGATTGTCGTCAGATTTCGTAAAAAAGTAACAAACCGATTTAGATGTAATTGGCCTATTGAAGTGTAGTTTACCATATGATCAATTTCAAGAACTCTCATTAGAAAATGAGGCTTACGATACTGACTTATTAGAATAAAATGCGGAAGGATGAAGTAGTATTGAATGAGACGATGATTGATGAAAAGTTCGTTTTTAGTGCGTAATATAATTGTATATAGTTGTTATTATTATATTTTTATTTCAATTTTAACGTCCAGTATAATTAACTGAGAATTTTGGGCCGGGTTCCCTATAGGTTACCAGCCTTTTCTAGCCATGATATGGCTGTTATTATTAAAAAAACAAGTCAGTACAATTACTTTTTTCTTTAAGTTGTTAGCCTATTTTTGTTCTTCATTTTCGAATTATAGCCTATGTATTATTTTTTATGAATATATGTATTATGTTTATGTAAATAATAAAAGTTACTACTTAAACGTTTCATAGATTTATAAAATGTTTTTATCTAATATGTCCAAATATTTGTGTGTCTACAACATTTGTTTGTTGGATATACTAAAAACTAACTAAACTAAAAACGATATTTTTAAATATTTTCCCCTATCTCAGTGACCTCCAAAATATTTATAAACACAAAAAAAAATTTTGTCGCCCTAAAAATGGATTTTTGCGGCGGCAGGAATTTTCTCATCTCAGGGATCGTTGGGAAAATTCCTCGCTGCACCTATGTCGGCGCCAATGGCCTAGACGTCGATGCGCCGTAAAAAAAAAAATAACCTATAGAAATAAATGAGTACGACTCGCAGAAACTACGTAATTGTAGCGCGTTTTCGATCATATCTTTAGTGAAAATAAGTAAAGAAATAGAAGTAGTTTTTGTCTTTCTTAAAAAGTATAAAATAAAATATCAAAGAGAAGGAAGATTTAACGTGTATTTTATGTATTAAGTATTCTAAGCGAAAATAACTTCGCCGCCTTCTCAACATTTGCTCTAGGAAAACACTATTATCAATATTCATAACTTGTTCTAATAAAATACTCATTTTATAGTTTAATGCAGTTTAAAAAAAAAAACAACCAAAAACTGTGTTAAACCGAGAAAAGGACCAGTCCAAAAGAACAAAATAACATATTCGACGTTTTCAGGACTCATTTCTCCGATTGGCGTCGCCAATCGAAAATTGATTCAGAACCTTTTTCGTAGAGAATTTAGTAAGCTTCCGATAAGTCAGTCACCTTCCACTTTCCACGATTTTCTAACAGCTTTCGAGATATATAAAAATTATACAAAGGTCCAAAAACACTTCATGTCTATTTTTTTAAATTAGAGATACTTTTTTAATGCTTCCTAACTTCAAATGTAACCAAAATTTAAATATCTTAGTTCAAATGAATATCAAACATGAAAAAATAGTTCAATTGAATATTATTCGAAGTACTCAAACAGAAAAAATAGTTTGAATAACTATTTTTATCCGTTTTCTTGAAAACGGTTAAAGATATCACTTTTAATATGGTTTCATCCGTTCCTTTATGTTATAGAAAGCCTGAATACCTGCAAGCAAATTAACTCAAAAACGTAAGCTTTAGAATTTTTCCCGCTCGAATTCTAGTTTTATTGATCTTATACTTCCCATATATATGATTTGAATAAAATGTTTGTCAAAGTAGCCAAACTCTAGGAAGGAATTCTGGACACCATTTCCAACAAAAAACTTTAAAAGTATGGTCCGATTCCGAAGGGAAAAGCAGTTACGTCCAATTTTCGGTTTTTCTAACGTAGTCATGTTTTTTTATAGAATAAGAAAGGATTGCTCAAAAAAATGCAAGATAATTAAATTCTTAAAACTTCATCATAAAATAGATAAAATTACCTCGAAAAAAACAGTGATTTAATCCACTTTCTGGAGTCCAATAACGCGATTCTGTTTTTCTCGATTGGTCGACATATTCAATACTTACACGAAAACTTCGACATTTAGTAAGCATGAAATCTATGCAAATGAAGTGGAGGTTTTTTTTATTCATAATGGAGGATTTTTATTCATATATTATGTATAGCGATCAAAATGTAACTTGTCATAAATATACATAACCTTTGTATAAATAAAATTATTTTGTGAAGAGTATATTTGGTGCGTTTCCCCTTTATCTTCCTTAATAAATAAGCCATTTTGTATGGCTTTTGAGAAAATAAGACTGTCTACTGTAGCTTAAAAAGATGACTTGATGGACAAAAACCCAGTTTATTTTGTTATTCAGAGGCCACAAATTTGTCAGAAAGGAGTTTCTTATACAAATTATATGTATAAATGAATATGTGTTCGATTCATTGTTATTGTTTTTGGATGTTCATTGAATAGTCATTAGATTAATGCGTTCCTCTGAAAAGAGGAAGAAATATAAGGTCAACTGCTTGCTAAAGAGGAGACTTGTAAGCAATAAACAAGAACAAATAAATGTGACGTTTTCTGTTGGTAACTTTTAGGTCACCGTTCTTTAGAGATCTACTGACAACTTTTCCCCGGAACCCGTTGCTAATTTGCTAGAGTTCAATTTGACTGGCGGGACAAAGGGTAAAGTTTTTGGGGGAAAGAGAGAGAGAACTTCATTGGTGAGGCGAGTTTCTCCGAAGCTTCAGATCTCTGTTTACTTCCCTTCAGCTTCTGCGGCTTCCTTGCTTACAGAGCATCGTCTCTTCTCAAACTATACTTTACTCTCAACACTTCCTCTAAGGGGGCGTCAAACACCAGTTCCTATCCGCAATTTAAGACATCCAGAGGGATTAGAGAACCAGATACTCTTAATCAATGTTAAGGTTTCTGTTTTGAACCATGCGGCCCGTAAAGGCCGTCCGCGTTCACAGTTGCCCCCTGTATCCACAAGGCTGCAATGAATTCGTTCGTCTGGGACCTCAGGGAGGAATCATAATCAATATTTTTAAAGCTGAGATATTCGGGGCTCTGCCATCATACTCAATAAAATAACATAAAAAATGAATATTTATTTCCATCATTTTGGCTTTAATTTCAAGCCTGCATCAGGGCTATGAACGAAATTATTAGAGCTACAAGTAAGGGATGTATTTACTTTTAAGGCTCCTAAAGGGTCCTGTAAAGATGGTGAACACGTAGAGAGATTTTATTAAATTGACGAAAGCGTTAATATTAATTTTTATGTGTTCAACCTTTGCCTAAAAAAGAAAAAAAAACAAATTCAAATCCGCACATTTCTGGCCATTTAAGTATATTCACCTTTTTGGATAATTGTAGCGTAGGTCATAACAAAATCTCTAAATAATTCTAAAAGAAGTCTCAATATGGGTTTAATATTCAATATGGACCACACATGCTGGGATTTAATTGCCCCTAAGCAGGTGTCATGGAGCCCTCGAAATATGTTGAGAATTATAAAATCAAATGACCCAAACCACATATACAACTGTAATAAAACAGTTGTAGTATAAGGCAGTGAAACGTGGACTCTGACCAAAGAAATGAGGAGAGTCCTGCTGGACTAGGATGTCCCGCATTCAGATATCATAACTTTAGGGGTTTATTCTGTCATTTACAGTTCAGGGACGCAGAAATAGCGTTATATCTCAACATGAAGACAGAGCTACTCAAACTTTTGTCTAGTTCTCGGGATTTTTGAATAACATATCGTAAATAAAAACCATTTTTATAGAATCTATATTAAATTTCCAATAAGAAACACCCGTAATTGAAGTATTACCGTGTAAATTAGGAGCTGTACTAAAAGCCAAATATATGTGAACTATTGACATTAGTGTTTTCTTAAATTATTCAATCTTTTCTTAATCAGTTATTTGTAAACTTAGAGGTTTGCCTCCGCCACAAAAATTTCCTTAATTAATAAGCTTTAAAATGGTACCTCGTAGTTTTAGAAAAACAATTATTTAGATCTAATATGTTCTGATTTCTAAGACTAAATCAATAAATGTTTTTTAGACAAAAAAGACTAAATTTTGAGTAGCTCTGCTTCATGTTAGAACGCTCATTTCTGTTCACTTACCTACAAATTGAATGAAGAATAAACCCCTAAAGTTACTACATCTCAATGCGGGACACCCTGTATATGGACATAACTTTGTATATAAAAACTAGTTTTATAAAAATGATTTTTATCTATGTTCATATATTCTGTATTCAATAAACACATACCTTATTAATATCATTGATCTAAAGAGGTTGGAAGATTCTGGAGTTTACTGTCCGTGCTGTCTTGAGGGAAGTATTTCTCAAAAGAGAACCACCTGCCTCCCCAAAAGGGAAGTATGGAGTGAGCCAGGCCATTTTACGTAAATAGGAGGAATGCAAAAGTAGAAAATAACACAAATATACGCTTGAAAGTATTTAAACTGCATTGCATTAGTGAGCTTAAGTTGCGAAAATCCAATTTCACCATAACAGTTAATTAATCTGGGATATTCCGTTAATTAATGTTAATACCTATCGAAGTTTGTAACCATTGACCTACATCATAGCCGAGATCAAATGTAGTGCTCAATCAATTGCGGAACTGTTCAAATAGACTACTAGCTGTTGATAGAGAGTATTTGCAATTGGGCTAATTGGATAGCTATTTAGATCCGAATAGCTATGCACTTTCTGTGTTTGTATGTCAATATTTGCTGAGCCTCTGATCCAGCTTTCAGATTATCCAATATTCTAGTCACTAGAGCTTTGAAGTGATTTCGGTAAGCTGCAATATTGAGCTATCCTTGCAATCAACATTCTATTAAAAGCCCTGGAATTCTAAATAGACTATTGTAGCGTATCCAATCTTTTGTCGTGTGGTAAGAAAGCATTCAGCAGCTTGAATGGTTCATCCTTAGACCCTCGGAAAGAATTATTTGCACCATCAAGTGTCTAGGGTAGCAACCAATAGACAACCCGGCGCTAATATATATATATATATATATATATATATATATATATATATATATATATATATATATGTTTAACTTTTTCTTATATATTTTAATTAATATAATATTTTTTTAATACTTCCTCACTTCTAATGTAAATAAAATCTAAATATCTTAGTTAAGAGATGAATTTCAATGTATTTCCATTGAATCCAACGATTTTAAGTAGCCAACCCAAAAATTAGGTTTGAAAACCATTTAATCGACTTTTCTCGAAAACGGTTACAGATATCACATTGAAAATTCGTTCGCTCGGTTTCATTCGTTTCCCTACGTTAGAGAATCTATAATAAGGGTACCTGAAAGCATATCAACTCAAACACATAAGCGCTAAGATTTTTCTCGCGTGGATTTCGCTACAAAATCCATGTTCCCGTAAACGGATTTAGCTGGTTAACGAACTTGAAGTATGAAATTAGACAAAGAATTTCATAAAAATCGGATCATTTTTAAGACTGTGAGAGAGCGAACAGACAAATGTCTTAGTAGTTTTTGTAGTTTTGTTTTAAATTATATTTGGCAACCAATGTTGTAAACTATATATATAGTATATTTTTAAAAATTAAAAGGTTCTTCAATATTAATTCAAAGGATTTGAATGTTTAATTTCAACGATATCAGGGTTGATATTAAGTTAGATAAAAATAAAATATTATTTTATGTTCAATTGCAAACGTTTCTGAATTATTTACACGTAATTTATTAAACAGGGGAAACAAAAATCTGGCTAGATAAAGTTATCCTAATTTTTATTAGCTTTCATTTAAAAGAAACATGCATTGAAATCGGTTAAGATTTGGAGGCTGTAGCCTTTTTTTGAAACACGAAAAGTCGTTTGGCCTCACTGTGCGACGCCTTGGTCCATTGCGCCCGCATGTAAGCTATTTACGTGTGTGTAAATATATTCTTTTTTAAGAAATATTTCTCTATTTTTTAACTTTATACGCCATTTTTTGTATTCTTTAGAGAAATCGCGTATCTAACATTCCAAACCCTGCACAACAGAAGAAGGAATCACTTGAAGAAATATGTAAGAAGCTATACAGTGCAAGGCGTGTATGTCCAGTTGTGGCATATGTAGGTATAGGGTGGAGCCATCAATCCGCACGATTACAACGCACGTACAGTGGTGCAGAGTTGGGCATAATTTTATTTATAAATAAAAATACGAATTTATTCGTACTTCATATATTTGTGAATACGAATATAAATAAATTCGTACTTCATATATTTGTGAATACGAATATAAATAAATTCTTATTCATAAGCGTGAATACGAATTTATTTTTATTCACATATATTAAATATAAAAATACAAATAAAATTTTATTCGCAAATTTTTCTGCGAATAAAAATAAATTCACAGAAAAAATTGTAAATAATCACAAAAAATGTGAATATTTACAAAAACTCAAGTGATTACAAAAAAAAAAAATCACATTAAAATATACGAATAAAAATTTATTCACATTATAATTTGTGAATAAAAATTTATTCACAATGAAATTCGCAAATAAATTATGGATTTATTCGTGTTAAGATGATATTACGAAAGTTATTGAAGGTGATTTTTTTTTTTTTTTTTTTTTTTTTTTTTTTAAAGGCGTTTAACGTCTAGGTTATTAGCACCTAGATTTTTTGTTTACCCCAAGTCCACCGCGGACCCACCAGCCATGCTGCAGGGACACAGTTTGTCATCTATACCTCCATAAAAAATAAAAAAAAATCACCTTCAATAACTTTCGTAATATCATCTTAATACGAATAAATCCATAATTTATTTGCGAATTTTATTGTGAATAAATTTTTATTCACAAATTATAATGTGAATAAATTTTTATTCGTATATTTTAATGTGATTTTTTTTTGTAAATATTCACATTTTTTGTGATTATTTACAATTTTGTCTGTGAATTTATTTTTAATCGCAGAAAAATTTGCGAATAAAATTTTATTTGTATTTTTATATTTACTATATGTGAATAAAAATAAATTCGTATTCACACTTATGAAGAAGAATTTATTTATATTCGTATTCACAAATATATGAAGTACGAATAGATTCGTATGTTTATTTATAAATAAAATTATGCCCAACTCTGCAGTGGTGGACCCAACCGTTCTACACAGTTGGAACTTTTTAAAAGAAAAATATTCTCATTTTTGTTAAAGCCTTTTTAAGCCCATTAGAGCCGGGCTACCTCTAGGTTGCATCTGCAGATCTTTTTGACTGATGGACACGCTTAAAAGATCCCCTCCTCCACCATGGATGTTTAGGAAGTAAAGCAACCTACAGGTTTCATCTACAGATCTTTTCGACTGATGGGCAAATTTAAAAGATCCCCTCCTCCACCATGGATGTTTAGGAAGTAAAGCAACCTATAGGTTTCATCTACAGAACTTTTCGACTGATGGGAAAATTTAAATGATCCCCTCCTCCACCATGTATGTTAAGGAAGTATAGCAACCTATCGATAGCCCTGCGCTAATTGTCTAGATATCGATGCGGTGTAAACAAAAAAAAAACATATACTGAAACACAATATCCAAGCTGGTTTTCACGGTGATTTATTGATAAATGTAACGCTCCCCTCTAAGGAGAATTATCCAACGTTGGATGTAACACGATGCCTTGTTTCTATCAGACTTCGCCTGGGTTTAAGAGCATCCTCTTCCCCGATTGTTTCGAGCAGATTGTGCTAAAGCTACGGCTATGTTT
Organism: Gonocerus acuteangulatus; assembly: GCA_946811695.1. NCBI lineage: Eukaryota > Metazoa > Arthropoda > Insecta > Hemiptera > Coreidae > Gonocerus > Gonocerus acuteangulatus. The sequence goes on along the minus strand of OX328132.1, from coordinate 68,056,740 downwards.
CTAATTATAACAGCATCTATTGTAAGACTTCAGAGCTGTTTAAGAACCCAGACTGTGTTAGAGTTTTATTTACAAAACTCTCGCACCGCGACTCAATTATCTTATACAGAATTAAGTATTAATTAGCTACTTTTAGGGTATTTCCTATCTTCCTCCCCCGTAGGGAGGAATCCCGTTTATGACGTCAAATCGATAATGCATGTTCATGTTTTAGAACTCATATGTCACGAAAATTAATTTGGTTAAAGAAAAAAAAATAATGATAATTACATATATATATATATATATATATATATATATATATATATATATATATATATATATATATATATGTATATATATACATGATTTTCAAGGACATATCTAACACTGTTTTTGAGAAAAGTGGAAATTGTCTTGCTGTTTCCGACGAGCAACGAAGAAGAGAATTCTCTAGATATGTCGGCTTGAATGAGGAAGTTCTTGTGTTTCTGTACAATAAAACAAACAAGCACACCACTGGAAGGTGAATACATTGATAAAAACGTTTATCACGACGAAACATTGAACAAAGAAATTGCGAAAATACGCTTCCATCGGACAATAAAGTTGTGTTCCAGAAACGATTAAAGGACGAAAGAACACCTTGACCGAGGAAAGAAGAAGGGTTATTTCTTTTTTCCGCTGATCAGAAACAGAAGAAGCCTGTAGGCCTTCAGCAGGCTCTCGAAGAGTGCCTTTTTTATAGCTCTACAATGACATAGACAAATCGGCCTGATTTAAGGCCAAGTTCCAGTCCTGACAGCTCCGACTCAATATCCATCAATTATCACTGGGAACGCTTTAAACTTTGCCTCACATTAGAATTCTCCAGGAGAAGTCCCAGTACTTCGCCCCTTTCAAACACATATTTCTTTTACTAAAGGAGAATATTTTTCTTCCATGAAAATGTAACTTATTGTTAGTCAAATGACTCTAAAGGCTCGTTTACAAAGCTCTTTTAAAGTAATCTATCAGTAGAAATCAAAATGCCATCAACTGAATTGTACATTGCAGAGTAAGGCACAAATCAACTAAATGATTGACAAATCGATTATATTTTATTTATGATTTAATCAAAGGATGCAATATTAACAGGATTAGTCATGATTAAACTATTCTAGTTAGTTTGATGCTTAAAAAGATAACGAATTTTTGTTTGTTTGTTATAGAGTATTTCAAGCAGAAGCCGAAGAGGCCGAGTAAGAATTTCCGCTACTATACGATTCTGTACATAATGGTTCCTAAATCTCACATATTTTAAAGATTTTGTGAGAGTAGTTATTCATCGTTGCCACAAAATACTACGTACACTTGTTTCAAGAGTACATGTGGGATAAGAAGTTATTAAAAGCGCAAATATGACGCAGTACCTTCGGGTTGAACTTATATTTAAAGAATTTTCGATTTTCTATTGCAGATTTGCATCCAGGCTATGATACCCCTCCCCAAATGTCCAAACTTCAGGAATCGATGCAGGATGAAGAAAGAAAGTCTTTAAACATTTGGACTACAACGCTGAACTGCATACATAACACAGGTCCACAAAAAAAAAGTGCTTTGTGCGGGGTATCAGACACATTTTTTCTGACATATTTTTTACCGCTGAACAGGAATCTGAAGTCATAATTGGAGGTTAATCAGCTAAAAACGGTGAAAAATGAAAAAAATCGATAAACATTAAAACCTTATTGTATTATTTGGATGATGATGGCATTATTATTGTTTCTGTCGTTTCTTGACTCTTTTCTCCTCAAATGACCTGTGTTATGGATTTCTTCTACGTTTTTTTCCTCGCTGTTGAGTTTCCCTTTGTAGCATCCAGCAGTAATCTGCAAACATATTCACTCCCCACTGTCTTTGAAATCGTCGTTCAAATTCTTTGAGATCTTGATGAAATCTCTCTCCTTGCTCTTCACTAAAGTCTCCGTTATTTTCTTGAAATTGGTCGAGATACGAATCAAGAAAGCGACTAGCGACTAGCGAATCATTCTACACATCCCGTTGAAGGCCAGTTGTCATCGTAGCCAAAACACTCCGTGGTAGCAGGATTTTGCCGGCAAACGTACCGATTCCTGACATTTTATTTTTTATCGAAGAAAAAATATCTCCTATAAAAAACATAAATAAAATGCAATAAGCAACAAACAAATAATATTTGCAAATCACGGGAGTGGACAGTACCTGCAGAAACTGCAAATTGATTATTAAATAGTTAAAACCATTAAATCTTTATTTTTATCGTTTTTTTTCATTTTTTCCGTTTTTTGCTGATTAACCCCCAATTATGACTTCAGATTCGTATTCAGCGGTAAAAAATACGTCAGAAAAAATGTGTCGGATACCCCGCTCAAACCACTTTTTTTTTATGGACCTGTGTATTTATAACATAACAATTTCTTTTTCTAATCATACCTTGCAGCAATCCAGGCCTCAAAGCGCACATTGACAGGCAGAACGGCATTTCTCCATTGCTCTGCTGCAATCTGTTCCCAGACCCATCTGATTCGACGGACAGGGTGCTCCCTTGAGCCAATGGGCTCACTGTAGACCAAATCTTTAATGTGTCCCCATTCGAACAAATCCTAGGGCTTAAGGTCTGAAGATTGAGCTGGCCAAGGTACCGTCCGACCACGTCCTATCCAACGCCATGGGTAGTTAAGTGTCCGACCAATTGAAAGACAGAGCTGGACAACCGTACTATTTCCGTCTAGTACTATTTCAAGAATATTTGTAGATCTATATAAAAAAAAGTATTAATTTGAATTCTAAGTGTGTTAAATCTCTTTCCGTTTTAATTGATAAAACATTGTGTTAATAAGTGTTGTAGATCCATACAAAAGCATGTTGGGGTTGTACATAGCGTGCAACTTGTTCTGTATTATTGGAAACATAAATTCTTCCTCAACATGCGACCTCTATCCACTTGGTTGCAAGAAATTCCAATTAATTCTCACCAGGATCAGGGTACGAAATATGACACTTACATATGAAACTGTTCACACTCAGGAGTTATTGTTCTCTTGTAGGGTTTTGTGCTACGAGTAAAATAGTGATAATTTTGTGTTGGTGACAGCACTGTTTTGTGAAGGAATATTTATAGATTTAATTAGAATAGTTACTGAATTGGGAAGAATAATTATAACATGGTTAATGTTTTATTATTTTTGTTTGATTAGAGAAAATAAATTAAGATTTATTAATACCAACAAGGATGAGGAATAACCCTTCACAGCTGTACAACATACTTTTATTTCAACGTTTCGGACCGTTCGTCCATCTTCAGGCAATCTACAATAGTATACTCATTACTAGACACTTCAGAAAACAAGCTTTATAATTACTATCAACCAAAACCTTACATCATCTAATGCCAATTATTAAATTTTATTTCCTTAATTATAAACTCACCATATCCTGTCACTACTTAAAATAACATTTCAAACGTCATAAATTAAAACAAATGATTCCTATAAGGAACCAAGTCAAAAACACTTGAAGATAATTAAAAATGTTCATCATCACACAGCCATATTAGAAAACCTTATCAACCTATGTACTTAGGCCTATTATATTTTAAATAACTAAAATTACATTAAAATATCAAATTTCAAATAATTAAAATGTATAATGATTTATGTATGACATATCACAGATAACTTTATTAATCATTACTTAACATATTTTTGTTAAAATATTTAATATAAATTGCACTGAGGTATGTGACCAAGATCATTAAACTATGATTAATTAAACTGTATTATAGTTGGACTGCTCTCTATATTATTACTAATTTTATTAAACCATAATTTATTTATTAGCCTTATTGGATAAAAATTGTCCACTAATATTTTATAAATTTTCCCTTTTATTTCTTTCAAGTATATACTATCTGTTATATTTATAGCTGTGTTAATCAAATTATAGGTGAAACTTCCCAAAATTTAAAAAATAGGATAAAACAACAAATTTCTAAATGTAATAATAGTAAAAATATCAATACTACAGCATTGGCAAATCTTGCTTTCACAAAACAACATATGTTTGATTATGATAATGTAAAGATTTTAAAAACTGTTAATGATAATAAAGCTAGGAAATTAACTGAATCCATTTACATAACTAAAAATATTAATAAAACCATTAATTTCAAAACTGATGTTAAAGGTATAGGACAACATTATGTTGACATATTAAATAAAATTAATTTCTGATGACATTGTAATAGATTCCTTTCATAGATTAATGATCTTGGTTACATACCTCAGTGCAATTTATATTAAATATTTTAACAAAAATATGTTAAGTAATGATTAATAAAGTTATCTGTGATATGTCATACATAAATCATTATACATTTTAATTATTTGAAATTTGATATTTTAATGTAATTTTAGTTATTTAAAATATAATAGGCCTAAGTACATAGGTTGATAAGGTTTTCTAATATGGCTGTGTGATGATGAACATTTTTAATTGTCTTCAAGTGTTTTTGACTTGGTTCCTTATAGGAATCATTTGTTTTAATTTATGACGTTTGAAATGTTATTTTAAGTAGTGACAGGATATGGTGAGTTTATAATTAAGGAAATAAAATTTAATAATTGGCATTAGATGATGTAAGGTTTTGGTTGATAGTAATTATAAAGCTTGTTTTCTGAAGTGTCTAGTAATGAGTATACTATTGTAGATTGCCTGAAGATGGACGAACGGTCCGAAACGTTGAAATAAAAGTATGTTGTACAGCTGTGAAGGGATATTCCTCATCCTTGTTGGTATTATTAATTAATACCCTTCATCTAGTCATCAAAATTAAGATTTATTTTTATATAAGGTACTATCCTTTTATTTATCTTTCTAGTTAGCTGGCGTTTTAGAGCAACTTATAAATTTAGGTCTAATTTTAATTTAACGATTCTGCTATTTATGAATACAAATTTACATTTTACGTTTCCTATATACAAATGGGAGACGGTTGTTTGTCCGATGCATACATACATGCATATATATATATATATATATATATATATATATATAATTGCTATATTAATATTATAATTAGAGAAGGATAAGTGGTTCAGGTTTGTTGAGCAGTCGGTTAAAAGCATAATAATTATGAATTCATGTGTCTTAAATATTCTTTATGGATGAATGAATTAAGATGTTCATTTTACAAATCTAGGGGCACGGTAGTGCGCCAGGCCAAGTTCCGGCCTAAGCATACTGTGTGTATATTACAGGAGGTCTTAGAGCCGATTTTTACCCTCTCATAACTTTCAACCAGGTAAAGATTGAAAAGGTACCAGGTAAAGAAATTTTACACAGGTATTATACTACTAGATGTGAGTAAAACTGGAAATTTTCATAATTCTACATCGAATAGTTTCTGAGATATAAGCGATCGAAAATCGGGATTTATAGGACTCACTCACTCACTCATTCATTCACTCACTCACTGACTCATCAAAATTATTAGGCACTTCCCATGATGCTAGAGACTTGAAATTTTGAATGTTGATAGATATGGAGGTGTTATTAAAGGAAAAAATCGAAAAACCCTGAAAAGTTGTGTTTGACTCCGCTTCCGGGGCGGGGGCGTACCAGTTTTGTACTTCCTTCGGAAACCCGTCATTCCGTCCGAAACCCATGATGTGGGGTATCAAATGAATCGTCTCGGTATGAAGAACCTATATTTGATGTTTTAAGAAACAATTGGACGCATATAGGCTCGGTCAAAATCTTATGCCAGCTGTCTGTATGTTTGTTTCTTATACAAATCCGTACCGTTTGACCGATCTTGACCAAACTTGGGACACAGATGGGTCTTGATACGGGGAGAATCATAGGCTAGGTTAAATTGTCTATCAGCTGTCTGTATGTTTGTTCCTTATACAAATACACACCGTTTGGCCGATTTTGACACACATGTCGGTCTCGGTCCGGGGAGTGTCATAGGCTAGTTCAAAATCGTCTATCAGCTGTTTGCCTAACTGTTTATTCCTTATATCAATCCACACGATTTGACCGATATTGACCAAACATGGTACATAGGTAGGTCTTTATCCGGGTAGTGTCATAGGCTAGGTCAAAATCGTCTATCAGCTGTCTGTCTGCATGTTTGTTCCTTACACAAATTCACTCCGTTTGACCGATTTCGACCGAACTTGGCACACAGGTAGGCCTTGGTCCGGGGAATGCACTAGGCTAGGTAAAAAAGGTCTTTCAGCTATCTGTCTGTATGTTTGTTCCTTATACAAATTCACACCGTTTGACCTATTTTGACCAAACTTGGCACACATGTAGGTCTTGATACGGGAGTGTCATATTACCTATGACGTTTTGTACTTTTCGTTCCATCGGAAAGCCATCATTCCTTCTGAAACCCATCATGTGGGGTATGAAATGAATCGTCTTGGTAAGGAGAACCTATATTTGATGTTTTAAGAAACATTTCGACGCATCTTAACAACGACAGTTGTGACTTCTTTCTTAAATGCAGTAAATAAAGTCGTAGGGGTTAATTGCATGTAACAGCATGCTTGACAGCAGGTACTAAGTTTTTCAATGTCGAGCCATCTAAATTCCAATGTTTAGGATCACAAACCCAAAATGTATTGTCTTTGTTCTTATCTTTTTCTAGAGGGCCTTCTACACTTTCCTATTGTGATCTTTATCCTCGGGATAAGGTTCCTGTGTTTTACAGTGTAATAGTTTAGTTAAGAGAGCAATCAATTTGTCCTCTAGAGTAATGCCATCTGGAAGAGCTTCTAACTTTTCTAGGCTACTGATTAGATGTATGTAGGTTGATTATTGGTATCAAATATCAAGCAGTAAGGAGAACTTTATGCAGAATACAAAGACCCTGGTTTTATATGAAGTACAAAAGCCAGTAGGTATGCGGCAACTAAATTTTAATTAATACTTAGAAAAAAGTAATGAGATCCCAAAAAAACATAAATGTGAATTAGAGGCCAAGTTCCTCCCCACACAAAGGAACACTCCCTTCCCCCAAAAGCGAGAAATATCTCCTCCTAAAACCCCCAAAAAACGCCGTACCATCCTACACTCCAAAAAAGTAGTATGAGTTAGTGTATTAAGTGCACCATATTTTCAACCAAAAATATTTGCCAATACAAGAGATGATACAAGAAAGAAATGTCCAAGTTCATTACTTAGAAGACCTCATAGTTACTTACTAAGAACAGTAAAGACACTTCAACTGACCTTTAAAAACAACAATAAAAATACTTTTATCCAGTTACTAAAATATCACTTTCCTCAACCAGGTATATTCTTAAACTTGGCAATGTTTTATTGGTGCCGAAATTATCTTTAGAGAGAAAACGAAACATTGCCAAGTTTAAGAATATACCTTGTTGAGGAAAGTGATATTTTAGTAACCGGATATAAGTATTTTTATTGTTGTTTTTAAAGATCAGTTGAAGTGTCTTTACTGCTCTTAGTAAGTAACTATGAGGTCTTCCAAGTAATGAACTTGGACATTTCTTTCTTGTATCATCTCTTGTATTGGCCAATATTTTTGGTTGAAAATATGGTGCACTTAATACACTAACTCATACTACTTTTTTAGAGTGTAGGATGGTACGGCGTTTTTTGGGGGTTTTAGGAGGAGATATTTCTCGCTTTTGGGGGAAGGGAGTGTTCCTTTGTGGGGGGAGGAACTTGGCCTCTATTTCACATTTATGTTTTTTTGGGATAACATATATACAGAATAGATCAATATTATTAAAATAATTATAAGTATGAAAAGATAATAATTACAAGCATGAAAAAATTACACTGGTGCGTCTAATCATCATAATTGTAAATTAAATAGTTGAGAAAAATATACGAAAAAAAAAACAAAGCAAACAACATAATATAAGTTTAAGAAATAATTAGAGATCTAGAATGATAGTCATCCGCATGTCTACTCACATTTTTACATCGTTTAATTTTTAAATAAAACCCGTGCATTTGTGATCCGTCTGTATAGTTTCAGTAGTTGTAAACCAATTTGGTAAGACGTTAGGTCTAGTGTTCTATGTGTTAGAAGTGGACCGAAGAAATATAACACAATTTTAGAAAACATGTTTTATGAAGTGTTCTTTTCAGAATTGATTATTTTAGAAATAATAGGTTAAATAGACGAAGGTTGTGGCCTTAATATAAACGAACATATCAAGAGCTGTTAGGAAAGAGGGACAGATTGAGCAATGAATAGACGAAGTGGTTCGTATAAATGGACACAGGGAAGAAAGAATTGGTGAAATGGAAAGATGGAACAATGAATAGACAAAGTATGAACAGTCATAGGAAGAGCTGGTCGGAGAGAGGGGCAGATTTAGCAATGAATAGACGAAGAGGTTTTTCTATTTATGAACGGACATAGGAAGAGCTGGTCGGAGAGAGGGACAGATTGAAGAATGAATAGATGAAGAGGGTTTTCTAAGTATGAACGGGCGTAGGAAGAGCTGGTCGGAGAGAGGGACAGATTGAGCAATGAATAGACGAAGAGGTTTTTCTATTTATGAACGGGCGTAGGAAGAGCTGGTCGGAGAGAGGGACAGATTGAGCAATGACTAGACGAAGCGGTTTTTCTATTTATGAACGGACATAGGAAGAGCTAGTAGGAAAGAGGGACAGATTGAGCAATGAATAGACGAAGAGGTTTGTTTAAGTATAAATGGACATAGGGAAGAAAGATTTGGTGAGATGGAACAATGAACAGACAAACGGTTTTTCTAAGTATGAACGGACTTAAGAAGAGCTGGTCAGAGAGAGGGACAGTTGGAACGGCGACTACATGGAGTAATTTGTTATGAACGTATTGATAAAGAATTTTATGTTTCGAGAGAAGATGGAATTATGGATTAACTGATTGGATTGATGGTTGTCTAAAAGCTTCGTTGGATTATATGTAAAATTGGATGGATTATTAGTGGAGACGGTTTGCTGACAGCCTGTCAGAGATAGCATGAGAGTGGGAGAAAAAAAATAAATGAAATTAAAAACCGAAACGATAAACTCGACTAATTAAACTGAATCTCAGTCTAATCAACTTCATTTTCTCTAAAAACACGGGAAATGAAAAACCGCGAGGGAAAATCTATTAGTGGCTAATTAAAAACGCATTTTCAAGAAATGTTGGCATGCTAACGAGGAGTAAATTACTACAGCCATCTACATAAAATACATTTTACGTCCGAGGTTTGGTTACATAGTTAGGGGGGGGGGGTTCTTCGAGAACGGATAGAATTTCGTATTATCCAATATACATCTCTCTTTTTTTTCTTTTTTATTATTATTCATGTTAACGTCAAGATAATTTATTTTTAAAATTATGGATATCAATGCTGTATATCTCTATAGGATCTGTTAGATATTACCGGGAAAACGAGTGACAATTCGTGAATCTGCTTTTATTCTATTTAATAAATGTTCGACTCGCAGGAACTGCATCATCTTAGCGCGGTTCTTATCCCTAGTCTAATATGGAAAGATTAAAATAGAAACAGTTATTATTTTGGTTCCACTTTTCTTGAAAGGTCTTGATTTATGATCTTACCTGGATAGGTCGGCCAACCCCAGAAAGGCCCCTGCTAGTTACAAGGTCTTCGAATCTTGGAAATCTATATTTCTAACAATAAATTGTTTTTCTTATTTTATTTAACCTGTTTTAATGTCAAATACATTATCCAACTATAAGCAAATAAAAAATAACAAGGAATAAAAACAGACAACAAGAACCGTTCGAAAAAACGAAAACAATTATTTTAAAGTTTTAAGCACTTATTTCTCCGATTGACATCGCCTAATCAAAACTTTCTTCAGAACCTTTTTTGTAGAGCATTTAGTAAGCTTTCGAATGGTAACCTTCCGTTTCCCAAAATTGTCAACCGTTTTCGGGATATTAACGAAAGTATACAAAGTTACCAAAACGTTTCATGTCTGTTAATAAAATATTTGATTCTAACCCTTCCTTAACTATAAACGTGACCAAAATTTCAACATATTAGTTTTTATGAAATTCGAACATGCAGAAAATGTATCAACTGAATCCCATGATTCTAAGTACCTAAACCAAAAACGTTAATCAACAAATATTTTTCCAATTTTCTCAAAAACGGTTAAAGCTATTGCCTTAAAAATGGTTTCATTCGTTTTCTTATGCCAAGAAGCATATAAAACGAGTACTTGCAGGCATATGAAGTAAGCGGAACGACGTTTTTCGCGCGACATTTGCTCCAAAAACCATGTTCCTGTGGGCAGAATTTGCTTAATTTGAAAGGACTTGACCTTTCAAATCAGACGAAAGATTTTTGTACCATATTTCATCAAAATCGGACCATTATTGAGGCCAGGAAAGCGCGAACAGACAAATATATGTATAAATATATACATACATACATACATACATACATACATATATATATATATATATATATATATATATACAGAAATTTGAACCACCAGCATTTTCGGTCTCTAGGGGTTCTGAAACGCAAAATTTTCTAGTCGGCACTTCCGGATTGCGTCATGAGATCAACCTTATAAGCGGGGTTCCTCCCTATGGAGGGAGGGAGGAACCGCGCTAAAAATGGTTTAGAGGATTAACATATATAAGTGCAAAGAGATGATAGTAATATAATTTTTCCGTGAAAAAAGGAGAAGTCTAAAGAGGTGATCCTCTGAGAAGAGGTTAATAGATGAAGGTATAGGATTAATCATTCAAGCTCAAGTGGATGAATGGTTCAATGGAAGTTGAACTTGAAGGAGGAATAGATGAAAGGATTGGTTTTAGTATGGAAGGGCAACAGGACGAATCGTTCAATAGAAGTGGAACTTGAAGGAGGAATAGATGAAGGGATTGGATTTAGTATGGAAGGACAAAGGGATGAATGGTTAATAGAAGTTTAACTTGAAGGAGGAATAGATAATGGGATTGGATTAAGTATGGAAGGACAAAGGGCTAAATAGTCTAATAGAGGAGCAGCTTGAAAGGTGAATGTATGAAGGGATTGGATTTTGGATGAAAGGACAAAGAGATGAATAGTTCAATAGAGTAGGAGCTTGAAACGTGAATAGATGAAGGGATTGGATTTTGAATGGAAGGACAAAGGGATGAATAGTTCAATAGACGACCAGCTTGAAAGGTGAGTAGATGGAGGGATTGGATTTAGTATGAAAGGACAAAGGGATGAATAGTTCAATTGAGGAGGAGCTTGAAAGGTGAATGGATGGAGGGATTGGATTTGGTATGGAAGGTCTAAGAGATAAATAGCTCAATATGGGGCAACATAAAAGAAGAATTGATAAAAAGATTGATATAACTGGGAAAAGGCACAGGAATGACTAGTCGACAAAAAGGACAACTCGAAAGGTGAATAGCTGAGAGGATTTGTTAACGGATTACTTGTCACAATGGTTATTGTAATAACTGTGATTCATTTAGTCTTTCTGACGATATGGTGGATTTTGTTTCTTGAAATCAGAAAATATTTTACTTCTAACCATATTTTTATTGGAATTATATGTACAAGACTTGCGTAAAATTGACCTACAATTAGTAAAATAATCACCGGACTTTCAGGTACAGATATCTATGCATGAAAACTCAGTTATATTATTAAAAACCTAGTGTGAAAACTCTCTGAATGTTATTTTTTTTTTCCTTAAATCGTCATCAAGCATGTACACTACTGAATTCAAGAAAGCAAGCACATATGTCTCAGATTTTTAATTCTATTTTGGAATAAAGACAGATAGTTAAGAGGGGACGTGATGAAATGGGTCTATAGGATAGGGATATTTGTCATGCTGTTTATTCCTGAAGAATTTCCTAGCCGAAATCACCTTCTCTATTCAGCCGAGTGGGCACCTTGAAGGATTAGACTACCTTCAGGCACTCTTTGTTGCGCCAGGCTTCCTTCAATCCATCTCCCGCAAATCGTTATTTCCTCAGCTTAGGGTCGGTATACCTGTCTTAGCATATGTATACGTGTTTTGTGTGTGTGTATATACATACATATGTATACATATAAATATATATATATATATATATATATATATATATATGTATATATATGTGTGTGTGTATATATATATATATATATATATATATATATATATATAACCGGGAATACGTAATGAGGTCCCAAATCAAATACGAAGCGTATAGGACAAAGCCCCGAGCAGCGGGATCGAAAGAAAACCAAGCTATCTGCTGACGCATATGCCACGACGCTTGGCCCGCAGACCACATCTATGTGACGCATATACCACGACGCTGGGCCCGAACGTGTTAAGAAGTTAGAGAACATGACGAGAGGACTTCCTAATAAGGAAAGCCAATGTCCAGGCACGAATATGTCGGGCAAAAGACATACAGTAAATCAGACAATGTAAAAGAATGGTGTACTACTTTATCGACCCACTGTCATTAAAATAAAAATTTATTTGTGTATAAATATATATATATATATATATATATATATATATATATATATATATGTATATATATGTGTGTGTGTATATATATATATATATATATATATATATATATACACAAATAAATTTTTATTTTAATGACAGTGGGTCGATAAAGTAGTACACCATTCTTTTACATTGTCTGATTTACTGTATGTCTTTTGCCCGACATATTCGTGCCTGGACATTGGCTTTCCTTATTAGGAAGTCCTCTCGTCATGTTCTCTAACTTCTTAACACGTTCGGGCCCAGCGTCGTGGTATATGCGTCACATAGATGTGGTCTGCGGGCCAAGCGTCGTGGCATATGCGTCAGCAGATAGCTTGGTTTTCTTTCGATCCCGCTGCTCGGGGCTTTGTCCTATACGCTTCGTATTTGATTTGGGACCTCATTACGTATTCCCGGTTAGGTTTGCGGGTCTGGTATCATATGACACTGAATCCGCCCGAAAATGTCCGTCAGCGGGCCCGCTGTCGAGGAGTATTTGACATTTTACTAAATTGTAATTAATCCACTAAAAGTACATAATTTTAAGGTAATAAAGAAAGACTTGGGTCTGATGGAAATTTTGTTTGAAGCCATCGGTCCTCAAAGTGTTAATAAGGAGAGCCCCTGAACAGGTGCGACACAAAGCACGAAACATGTCGAGCAAAATATTTCAAATAAAGCAGTCAATGTAAACAAATGGTATACTACTTTATCGTCCTACTGCTATTAAAAGACAGAAGAATTAATATATATATATATATATATATATATATGTATCGTTCTTTTAAAATATGAACCAATATATATTTTTCATATTTTCTTATTTCTTTTAAGGACGATAAATTAGTACACCATTTGTTTACATCGCCTACTTTATTTGAAATATTTTGCTCGATATGTTTCGTGCTTTGTGTCGCACCAGTTCAGAGGCTTTCATTCAATTTTTTTCGAGGGTAGGATGTCGATAAGTTAAATAGAATAGAATATACATTATTTACAGTAAATCATAATTAAAATATTTAGAAACGTCATAAAATCAATTTACAAATAATAATTTAAATCATTTATCCATCTTAGAATTTTCTTCAATTTTTTAACATGGGTTTTCGAATAAGATGCTTTGCAATTTTATTATAAACCGACTGCACGTCTTGATGAATGGAACTTAACAATTTATAAGGAGTATGATAACGGATTTTTTTTCTATATTACTGCGAATAAATAACTCTTATGAAAAAAAAAACAAGATTAATATGACTACACAAAATTAAAAGTTGAAATAACGAATGACATATTTCCAAATTTCACCGTTTAAATAAGCTATGTACTCACTTTCACTCAGTTTCAGTTGTCGCTTTCCAAGATAACTATAACGTAGTTATTTATCTAGTTATTTTCCATTCATAAAATTAGGGAATATTACTTATACATATAAGTTCAAAATTGAAGAACCCTTAAGAGAAAAAAAAAATCGAAGTGACACATATAAAACTAAAGACTAATTGTATAACAATTTATTATTTCTTTACTTTATTATTGTGCTGCAATTTGAACTATATCAATGTAAAAAACGTTAGCCGTTAAAAGAAATAAAACAAAACTAAGCTATAAAAATTAGAGCATGAAAAAAAAAGCCTTAAATTAGAGTATGGTGATCTTATAAAAAGAAAGGGAAAAAATAATTTATTTAAAGGTTTGTGTGTATCTTACTGTTTTTATGATATTAAGTCTTCTGTCGGCGCTAATGGCCTAGATGTCGATGCGCCGTAAAAAATAAATAAATAAATAAAATAAAAATTAAGTCTTCTGTAGTGGGTCAGTAGGTATCTGATTTTATTATGGGTATTTCGTTTCACTGTTGGTCTGTTCCGTATCAAAATTAGGTGTCAGTGAGTAAGCAGACTTTGTCCAATATCTTGTCAGTACGTACTTCTATCCTGGAGCTACTCAATAGAAGTTGGCGAATTGAAGTTGTATTATAAAGTATTCGGCCTTAGAGCAATTATTGAACCAAGTCCGTGTAAGACCTTCATGCGTTTCTTGCTCAAGTCGGGCAATTAAGACACTTTATATGACATAAGGCATATTAAACGAAATTCTCCCTTTCCTCGAACTCGTTAAACGTTAAAATATTCCTTTCTACCTTTTGAGCTCAAATTAATGACTCGGCTTAGTGAAATGCGTAACGCAAAGGAGGCACGTGTAAGGAAATGCCTGCAGGCAGTAGTCCTCCTTACTCACAAGGAGAAACCATACTCACATTCTCCGTATACAAATAGTCAGTTACTCGTTAGAAATAATTATTACAAGAGGTGGAACGACTTGAATTAATTTTGAAAAACAGAAGGTTGGTTATGAAGTGGAAAGGACTTCTCTATTTTTGCGGAGAGCTGGGTTGGGTTTGGAACAGAAACCTACTAGGTCATTGCCAATCTAGTGAAACTAGTGTGATTTTAGTTTGAGGGTTTGCCATAATGTGAGTCTTAAACCGTTTTTAGTACTATATTTTTCTTATTTATTATTATTTGGAGGTATGGTACTTTTAGTAAGCCAATATTTCATCAGGGGAAAAACGATTGCATATATGTAAAAACCACATATGTACGTCCGTGCAAAACAAACCACATATATATTTTATTTCGTATGTTATTTTTATTATTGTTATTTAATGTATTATTTCTCATTAATTTTTATTTGTTCATTTTATTTATTTGTTTTGTAGGTACCCTACATTAAATTACAACTATCAATTTCACAACTTACTAATCACATACTAACAGCAATACTACAAATTACTAATACTACTACTAATACTATACATATACAGGGTGTCCCCAAAAACAACGGCCTTACTTCAGAAATCGATTGAGACTGAAACAAAAAACAAATAAAAAAAGTCCTTTGGCATTTATTTCGTTTTTGCTTCATTTCCGAGAAAAACGCAAATAAAACAAACAAAAAAAAACAATGTCTTTCGTGAGGCCAATTTAAAAATCATAAAATTATGTTTCATTCCCGTCCCTCTACCCCCCCCCCCCCAAAAAAGCAATCAGACAGTAACTGTAAGTTCAACATAATTTATAAAACACAAATCAAAAAACCTTTCAATTCTTAATAAAAACACTGGACGCATACATAATTATAAAATAACAATTTCTTCTTCTAATAATTCCTGATAATCTATTCAAAAACTGTTTGGTTCGGCCACTTGTGGAAATACAGACATCACATCACACAACTCCCGTTCATTTAATTTAGCGGTCAAGGGGTTAAGATATCAAGACCAAACTCCGACTAATTCCACGTTTGCAGTCCCAACGGTCAACAATCTCCTCTCAACAAAATACTTTAGTTTTATTTTTATGCATTAAAAAGAGTGGTGAAGCGATATTATTGGATGTATAATATAGTCATAGCTCCAGGACCGGCGGTTCTTCTGGCAGAGAATAGCGGTGAAGGGATATTCATGAGGTATGGTATAATCACAGCTTTATGACCTGAGGTGGTTCTGGTAGAGAATAGCGGTGAAGGGATATTCATGGAGGTATGGTATAATCACAGCTTTATGGCCTGAGGTGGTTCTGGTAAAGAATAGCGATGAAGAGATATTCATGGAGGTATGGTATTATCACAGCTCCATGGCTAGAAGTGGTCCTGGTAGAGATTAGCAATAAAGGGATATTCATGGAGGTATGGTTAAGCGAAAAATGGATATATTTAGGAACATTTATCTATGAGGCCAGTGTAAAATACTTCTAAAACCCATAAATGCCAAAGGTAGAAATGTGAGAATAAAATATATTCAGAAGAAGGAGAAGTAGAGAAAAAGTCTAGATAAATTAAAATGCCGACAGGTTCGGGAATCGGTTAGTGCTCCTGAAGGGATGGCGTCTTGGCTCGTGATTACACTCCGAGATGTTGCTGGAAGCCGATCCTTCCCTTTAGGACATTAATCACACCAGACGCCCAGCAACCTCATTCGTTAGAAATGCAAGACATGTAGCCGGCGTCGTGGGAGAAGAACTGCCGGCAAACAACAGGCAATCTGTAGCTTTTTGGAGGCAAATGAAACTGACAACTCCCACTTCCCAGAGTTTTACCAACTTCAAGTCTTTTACTATCCGGTCTTTCTGACTTGATCAATAACAAACTTACCTAAAGGGTTGGGCCAAATCAATCAGGTTCTTTGTACTAAGAAAATAAAGCTTTTTTAGGGCCTTTATTTTCTTAAATAGTAATAATAGCCAATTATTATTATTAAATTTTAACGTCCGTTTATTATTAACTATGAATTTTAGGACGGGTTATCTATAGGTTACCACCCTTATATTAGAGTGGTATCTTATATTAGAGTGGTAGGTGCTCACGCTTTAACGCTCACAGCCACCGGGCCACTCTTTAATTAATTAAGATGGTCCAACGGAAACCTTTACTTTATTTATTATGTACAACCGACCTGTTTCGTGCCTTTTTTCGCACCTCTTTAAAGTCATTTATACGACAAGAATTATTTTTGTGCATCAAATATAAAACTCATTAGATGTTGTAATCTTTATATCTACTGAGTTTTATATTTGATGCACAAAAATAATTCTTGTCGTATAAGATTACATAGGTCAACATTTCATCTTAAAAAAAAATCCAAGAAAATAAATCAAAAATTCATTTTCAAGGAGGCACTGCGAGTAAAACAAACTACGGGTTCGGACTCAGGGACCTCAAAAACATATGCAAGTATTTGTTCAGATTTTTCCTACGTTTTTTTCTCTATTTGCCCTCAAATGACCTTGAATGTCATGTGATGTGATGAAGGTTAAACATCCCGCTCATCGTAATCATCGACCGCTAAAACCCCATAAGGACCATACCGCTCCGAATGTTTGTTTTTTTAGATCAAGTGATTGCCTGTGCTATTCAATGCACCAATAAATATAATCTCAAAAAACGTTAACGTCCCAATAGTCATTCATTTTCTCATTAGTTTTTTAATTTTCTTCAAAATGGTAATAAAAACTATTAAACTTGATGTACTTTTTTGTTCTGGTTTTAATGTTAATCTGTTCTCGAGATATTGAAATGATTCCGCTTTTTGGTCATTTGGCCAAAAGTGTGCGACATACTGTCCTAGAAAATAACTAAATACATTACAACACGCTTTAAAACTGTATAATAAGGAACAAAGTACTAAAACTATATGACTAAACAAGACATAATCTTTTTTTTTTTAATTCTAGTTTAGATGTATTCAGAAATTATTTAGAATTACAGTGTTATTGGTATTTTTAATAACATGGTTATATGTTATGGTCTAACTATAAAACATATTTAACCTACCGTGTATTCTATTAGAATATTTATATTATGCTATAAGGAAGAGCGGTCAACCACGACTAGACTGGTTTCCATGCTCCAAAAACTCATAAAAACTATTCTACAAAATAGCTTTGAGCTTAAACGTTGGAAAAACCACCGAGTTTTTGTACTCAGGTGTTAACGTCTATTGGTTAACACCATTGAGAGCACAAAGGGAGTTATTAATATGAGACGTGGTAGGATGAACAGGTTGATGGGCCGGTAAAAGCATCACAGTTCATTAAGCAAAACACGCATCCATCCCTAGGCCACCTTCTAATCCCTATAAATAGACCCATACTAGAGGAGGGGGCTATACCGTCACGCCAAAGAAAAGGTAGCCATAAATATCTCGGCTTGTCAATTGACAATTTAGTCCAGGGCGCATTGGTAAAAATGTAGCTGTACATAGATGTTGAGAAGGGACAAGGGAATGTATGATATAAAATAGGCATTTTTAATATCATTTTTTTCTGAAGCTTAAAATGCATTTAGGACCTGCATATTCCAGAAGGAAAATGATGATTATACAGGGTGTAGATACTATTTTTCAACAAAGTTCTTGGTTTGATAAATACACCTGTCAACATTAACAGTTTCCTGACCATTGATTCGAAATTTTAAAATCAAATTTACATTTTACCAATTTAATTTCAATTAGAAAAGGTATTAAACATATTTTTTCTTGCCCTAACAGTTCCTTTGGGGAAATTGGCATATGACAGTTACCTGCAGACCGAAATAAGTAATACTAGGGGTGATGTGACATGAAATTAATGTGAGGTGTGTCTGCGAATTAATGTGAATTTGGAATAATGCAAATTACTTAGGAACACATGTCGTGTGTTTTAATAACTCAGAGGAAATTTTTGATCCCTGCTCAGAGCTCCTTCTGGGAAAAGACTACTAGAACTACAAGCCTTAAAAATAATTATATTCCTAAATGAAAGAGTGATATAAAGTTAATTCTAAACGAGCCTCTAACGTATATAAATAAAATATTTTCCTATTTCTCTAATTGACAATCAATAGACCTCCTATTGAATACTTGTCTAAAGAATGTATACATTTGTCTGATATGACATTGCTCTGTACTGTGGAACACGAAGAAAATATTGAAGCCGACTAGGAAGAAATTACGCGGAAGAAATTCTTCAGAATTTTTATACTTAGTGATTATCACTATCTAGCTGAAAAAAAAATGTGTACTGGTCATCTGCAGAAGATTCCAATATTTCTCTTAAGGGGTAATACTACATTGTGCGAACACAATCAAAGTCATTTTCTTCAATTTATAAATAACATATAAATCAACATTCATCAATTCCTTACATAAAACGTTTTATATGGGATGTTAAAGTATAAAAAAAAAAGTTTCAATCCTTCGAAAAAAATGGCGGCGATGTTTCACAGACGATAGTCTGCAGGCGGCCCAATTTGAATCGATTCATGCAAAAAGAAATTCAGTACATTTTTTCCCAATATGAGTTCGGATGATATTTTCGTTAGTATGAGTGATGAATTCTTTGTATCTAAAGGTAACTTCAGATTTCTATATTAAAAGGACTTCAATCCAATACATAGTTACCATAGTCCTAATTATATTATTCCATGCAGAAGGGGTTTCAGACTAGTTTTCTCAAAACTAATGGTTTTGGACTGAAGCTCTTTTTGCATGAATCGATTCATTTGTAGAACATAGTTTTGAAAGTTTAATGTTCTGAAAGTTTAATTTCACTTGAAAGTTTAATGTTCTGAAATTTTCTTTTTTTTCCTATTTGATTTTTTTTTTATATACTTTCTTGTAATAAAGATAAATAAAATGGGTTTTAACTTCAAAATATATTGAAGGAGGACCAAAAAAACTTAAAAATTAAAAAGGGACCAATCGAAGCTCGGTTAAAGAAATATCTTTGCATCAGCAAGGCGTTCGCTCAGCATCGGGACTTCGCTCAGAAAATCGTATTTTCTGCCTATTTAAAAATGTTTTCTTCACATAAACATTCTTGTATATCATTTTTGATTAGTTTAGGCAAATAAAATACAAGGTAGTACTACCCCATTTTATTTCGTCCAATTTCACCCCCTCGGATATTTTCATATACTCGCGATACACCCTGTAAAGTAAAACGACATGCCAAATTTCTTTTAAATCGGCTTGATAGTTTTTGCAGAATTATTTTGCAATTCAGGTATTAGCCCAAAAATTGGCATCCTTCAAATTGTTCCAAAATTCAAACTACACGTGCTGCTATACTATTCGAAATATTAAAAAAAAAAAAAAAAAATAAAAAAAAATAAAAAAAAAAAAAAATGAAGCTTCCGAGCTTTTAAAAACATGTAATAGATTGACAATCGGTCAATTAGGAGGTCTTGCGAAATTAGTCGAATTTATTCTTTTTCAAATATTGAAACATGGACTTCATTAAATCCACTTTTTTTATAACAGGAATTTGATCAATAAATACTCGAAGAAATGTGAATAATTTATTATCGTTTCTATTATTTATACAATGGAAGGTCCATTGGGGTGAATAGCATCGAATAACTTTGTGCTCACGAGCTGTTCATGAGTATAATTAATTTAATACGCGAATGAAATGCAAAATAAAAATATATAGTAAAACCCTAGGTAGAGAATTAAGTCTTAAGAGAGAACATAGCATCTTTTCAGCCCGCACCAGTGCTTGAGTAGCATGGGGAGTACATCTTGGTTCTGTGAGGGAGTAGCAGTGAGAGGGTTACCTCTGGCTTACTTAAGAAGATTTAAAAGCAGCATGGTATGCTTTTAAATTTTCTTTTACTTCAGCAATCCATTAATTCTTTCAACCTCGGCCTTACTCAGATGCAAATAGTGTTTCCCAATTTGTTTCGTTAGTGTAGAAGGATCCATTCTTTTGATGTGCCCGTAGAATTATAATCTTCTTTTTATTTATTCCCATCTTTATTTTTATTTTAAGATTGTGGTACAGCATTAATTAGTCCTAATATTTTTCTTCCGATTTTCATTTTCCTTTTTTATGATTTATGTCAGTTTTTATGATTAGAAGTAACAGAATAACTGATTTATATGAATACACACATACACACATATATATATGTATATATGTATGTGTATATATATATATATATATATATATATATATATATATATATATATATATATATATACATAGAAAAATAGGAAAAAACTTAAACGAATCCAACAATAATATTCGTGAAGAGCCGAAGACGTGTAAATTTAAAACGAGCAATATCAATTGTCTATTTTAGTCTCTCGTTCGTAGGGTGGATAGCGTATCCGATATGTACCAATGGAGATGCGGGTTCGATTCTCGCCTGAAGCAGATGGAGTTTTTACAGCTATGATCCCACTGAAACAATTTCCTGCTCCGCCATGGATGTTTAGGAAGGTAACAATCTATAGATAGTCCAGCGGTAATGGCCTGGCCTAAATGTAGTTGCGCAGAACAAAAATACGAGTTGCCTTCTCATTCTTTTTTTTTTTTTTCTTTTCTTGATATTCAAATGATTTAAATTTTGGTAGAAAAAGCCTTCTTTATGATAGGTAATCAAATTACTCACAATAATTATAAAAAATGAAAGTCCTGTTAAACTGCTGAAATGGGTATCTACTTCTATAAACTTTGCTTATTAATTGGAACCATAGAATGTCATTTTTATCCGAAAAACATAAGCGTCATTCCTTTATTTGGCTTTTAAATATTCCCAACAATTGTTATTTTATTTATTGGTAATATTTGAATCATTTTTGTTGTGTTTCAACCTGAATTTGTTGTTTGGTGAATGTGGTACTGTATTTTAATAAGAGTATACCTTCGAAACCGGACAGTTTTTTTTTTTAATTCGAATATATTATTTGAATAAAATCAATGGGCTCGTCCAATACGTATTTGTACAATTTAGTAATGATTACATACGTTTACAATAACTCAAAACAATATGTGTATATATAGGTTTTCATAAGTGCTGCCTAATTAGCCCAATTATAGGGTAAGAATTAGTTACAGCTTTTTATTCTTTGAATTTTTGTGAAAAGTCAGCTCGTGTCAAATGTAACTGTAAAAATAATGAGGAATATTATCGTCTTTCTCATTTATATTTCAAGGTGGTTTTCTGCCAAGTAAGGAGATTTCGTGTACGGTAACGATGTATCTTCAAGTGTGAATGTAATTATTTTAAATAAAAGGGTTTTACATTTTATTGTCTCGGTTAGTCGGAAGGAATGGTAATGGATGGCTAATGGTAACGTACAGTACTGTTTAATAAGTGTTTAATACTGACGCATATTAAAACAATTTCCAACTCTCTAGAAAAAATGACTTAAGAGATGAAGATCGCCTTTGTTTGTCACTAGTAACAGAAATTAATAAAAATTATCGTTAAATCTGCACAAAGTAGATATAAAATAGGGTTTCTGGCGCACTTTCAAAATTCCATCATTTCCCAAAAAAACCTGATCGCTGAGATTTGTTGATTTTAATAAAAATTCTACCAATTTATAGGTATATAGTCTCTAAAATACTCCCAAAATTACCTTAAAAAGGTGAAGGTTTCTAACAAATAACATCATTCATCTGATTGTAGATTTTTTCAAGATCCTAAAAAAGACTTCTCAATTTCTAGGTCACTTCCAAAAATTCTCACTTTCCAAAATTCCATCATTTCCCCAAAAAACCTGATCGTCGATATTTTACTAATTTTCAAATAATCGCTAAAAATACATAAAAACATAGATTTTTCTTATAATTTTTTAGAAAATATATACATGAAAAATCTATGAAGAATAACTAAAATTGTTTGATCTATTTATCTAAAACCAATATAAAAATAAGGTTAAAACATTAAAACCCCCCTCAAAAAGGCTCAGTGATTACCTCCCCCTCTTAAATATACAACCACACTCAAATCCAAAGAAAATATAGATTCATTATATAATCTTTTCATTTGGTATAAATGAGTAACAAATATAAAATTAAGATTTATCAAAAAATGAGAATATGTTCCCATATCCTTTGAGATGTATAATCGTCGGTTCGAGTGGTTCTGGGAAGACAACATTACTAGAAAATTTCATTTATAATAAAAATTGGATAAAATATGATTATTTGTATGTATGTAGTAAATCTTTAGAACAAGAAGTATATGAAACAATGCAAGAATTATTCTCTAACGTTTCAGATGAACTCGATGAAGAAATTGCATTCTTTTATAACGAAATCGATGAAATACCTAATGTTGATGAATGTAAAGAAAATAGTTTAGTTATTTTCGATGATTGTATTTTAGAAAATCAAGATCAAATTAAAGAATATTTTGTTAGAGGAAGACATAAAAACATTTCATGCTTCTATCTAAATCAATGTTATTCTAGATTAGATAGGCAATTTATAAGGAATAATGTAAATTTCTTATGCATTTTTAAACAATCAGATCATTACACGGATTTATTATTTAAAGATTTTACTGGAACTGATTTTGAGACAAAACAAAAATTTAAAGAATTTTGTAATGATTGTTGGAATCATGATTTCGGATTTATATCTATAAACTTAAATAAAAAGACGAGTAATGGTAAGTATATGCTTAAATTTGAGAAGATTTTAGGAAATTAATCATTTAGACCACTTTAACTGACTTTAACTCTCTTCAACTCACTTTAACTTTTTTTGAACTTCAACACACTTTAACTCACTTTAACTTTTTTGAACTTTAACTCACTTTAACTTTTTTGAACTTTAACTCACCTTAACTCACTTTAACTTTTTTTGAACTTTAACTTACTTTAACTCACTTTAACTTTTTTGAATTTTAACTCACTTTAACTTTTTTGAACTTTAACTCACTTTAACTTACTTTAACTCACTTTAACTTTTTTGAACTTTATAAATGGAGAGTTATATATCATTTGAAAAAGCGAAAGAAATTAAAAAAATAGAAAACGCTTTAATTAAAAAATTTAAAAATGCACGACTGCAAAGAATAATCGAAGAAAATTCTAAAACTAAAGAATATGCTCCAATAACTGGAGCTATTGAAAAACTTAGTGAAACCATGACTCATGTAGATCAAGGAATACAACATGTATTAGAACAAAATAAAACTTTAATTACAGATGTTATTCCATTTACTAAAAGTATTGCAGAAACAGAAATTCCTCCTTCAGAAGAAGAAACATCATTTGAACGAGAATTATTCCATGTTTCGAAAGATACTCCAGCAGCTAAAAGCACTCCTTTTCCCCACAAAAAAGTAAAATTTGTTCCAATGGAAAAAGTTACAGAAGATTCATCAGAGCCGGATTTAAGTGAAGATAGTTTAAATGAATCAAAAAGTTCTATAAAATCAGATTCTTCATTGGATATTTCATCATCTAATATTAGTCAAATTATAGGTCCTATTGGAGCAACATATTTACCAAAACTAACTGATAGACATTATGGAATTACTTACGATGAAAAACAATCATTTTTTAAAATCGGAAAGAATAAAGTTGATATAGATGGAAATGATTTAATTATTGCTGGGAAAAAATATATTGGAACAAAAGGATTGTGGGTTTTATTAACACAAAATTATGAACACTTATTCAATAAAGAAGGTAAAGAATTATATTCACCAGAAGAATTTAATACGTATAAAGAAATTCTAATTAATAGTAGGGCTTTATATGAAAAAAATAACTCATCAACAAAGAGACCAAAAGTTCCGCAATCAAAAAAATATAAATATTTATTGAAACCAGTATATGAAGAAATGAAATCTTCTGTTACAGGAAAAGGGATTGTTAATTATAATCAACATTCTGTTACATATATAAATAATTTAAATGAATTAATTTCAAGATTGAATTTAATATTATCATCTGAATTAGCAGGAGATAATAATTTCCATAATGAAAAAGTTGGAATTATCAGATTTTTAACAGACCTTCTAGAAAAACATATTGATGATAGAAAAGGAACTGAATACCTCATAAGAATCGTTAATGCTCTTCCACATAAGATAATTAAAGATGAAACTATCGGATCTGGATTATTTAACAAAATTTTAAATAATATACCAATGCCTGAAATGCATCTTCCTGGTGGTTATAATTATTGTGGACCTTTTACAAAATTAGATGAATGATTGGCCAGAGGTGATCAACCGATTAATAAATTAGATGCATCTTGTCAAGATCACGATATACATTATAGAGATCATGAAGGAGTTCCAGAAAGACATATCGCAGATAAAATTTTAGAAAACAAAGCATGGGAAAGAGTAATTTCAAAAGATGCAGGTTTAAAAGAAAGAGCAGATGCTTTATTTGTTACAAATGCAATGAAAATTAAAAGAAAACTAGGAATGGGTTTAGGTGAAAATAATGAATATAACAAATTTCAGTAATATATCATTTTTTATCTTAATAAATACAGAAAAAATCATGACTTCTTATAAACCATATAAAATTTCTCTTACAGATAATCAAAAATCTAAAATCGCTAATGCTATAAAAAAGAAAACGAGTGTAATAATTCAAACAACAAAAGGTACATATAAAATTTTACTAACTCAAAGACAAATTAGTAATATTGAGAAAAAATCAAAAGATGGAAAGAATGTAAGAATCACTTTGACTTACAAACAGTTGAAAGAAAATCATAAAGATGGTGGAATACTCCCATTAATATTTGCGGGAATTAGTGCTCTAAGCGCATTACTAGGAGGAGGTACAGCTGTGGCAAATTCAGTTATTGATGCAAAACATAAGAAAGCTGAAGAAGCAGAAATAAAACGTCATAATATTGAAATGGAAAAAATAGCAAACAAAACTAAAAATATAACTATAGGATCCGGAATTAAAAGTTGTAAATTAAAAAAAAAAAATAATTCCATTATCTAATTTTGACATTGAAGAATTGGTTAAGAAGCTTAAAATAAAATATTTTAGAGGAGTTTTTATGAGAGATGAACTTCCAAAAAATCCTAGAAATATTGAATGTGGAATAGTTAATATAGATAATTCATTTGGTAATGGGACACACTGGGTTTCATATTATAAAAATGGAAATAGAAAGTATTATTTTAATTCTTATGGAAATCTTCAACCATCCAAAGAACTAGTTGAATATTTGGAAAAGATAATTTAATATATAATGAAGACCAAATACAAAATATCGATGATCCTCCAATTTGTGGTCATTTATGTTTATTAGTTCTTAAATTCTTTTCAGCGTCAGCAAAGCAGACTTGTATGCGACCTAAAGGTATGGATTTTAATGAAATTTTAAACTTAATAAATAGACAGAAATGGAATCTTATTCAAGAGCTATTTTAAAATTTGATGTTTTAGGAAATCAAATTATTTTTCCAGAATCTAATACTATTGATAAAACAGAAATAAAAAGTGATATTGATGAAACAAAATTAAAAAACGATATTGTAAATGAACTTTCAAATTCTTTCGGAGCAGAAATCTTAAAATTCCGAACGAAAATAGAAGATGATGAAAATAAAATAAAGAATGAATTAAATAATAAACTAATGAAGAATGTCTGTGATGTATGCAGCGTTATTTGTGGAGTTCTCGATTTCGTAGAAGGTAGAAAAATAATGTCTCTCCACTGTTTTTCAAAGTATTTATTAGCAAAAGCTTTTCGAGAACATGGTTCTCATCGTCAGAGCATCTATTATTCCACCGGTAGTACTGCTAACAGCCTCTCCGAACAGGTGTGCAGAAAATCAAAAGCAAACATAATAAAAGATCATACAGACTTAATAGATTTCGTAAAAAACTATTGAATTTAATAGAAGATGGTAATGATAGAGGTAAAATTGAGCAAATATTTGATATTTTTATTAATAGTTATACATGTAAATATATACCATATAAATATTTGATCAAAAAGATTGCAGATTATTTAAAAATAATGAATATTATCGAAATTAAGGAAACTAAGAGAGATGTAAAAATATGGAAAGAGTTTATTGATAAAATTGAAATGGAAAAACGATTTCGAGGGAATATTTTAAAACAGATGATCGTGTAAAATTTTGCAAGATTTTGTAAGATTTTAAAAACTTCATTCCTAATAAATGGAGGAATTAAACCCTTTTACATTTTGTCAAATCTGTTGTATGGAAAGTGTTTTTAATAACCGCTGTTATAATTGTTATCCACCAAAAAGAAATCCTCATAATAATTATAAATATAGAGAGAGATATTTTCATAAGTATATATTACAGTTAATAGATGATTATGAAGATTTAATTAAAATTGAAGATTTATTTCATGTTTTTAATGAAAATTATAAAGGAAAAGCTTTACCATATAAATTTTTTATTGCAAAGATAGCAGATTTATTAGAAATTGAACATAATATTCGTATATATATATTAGAAAGAAATAAGATGTTGTGGAAAGAATTTTTAGAGATGAAACCATTTGAGATAATTGAAAAGAAAAAACAAATTTAAAAAATATATTTTAAGTCAATTTTTTATGATGTAAACATTTGCAGGATTTTCAGGATTTTAAAGACTTCATTTGTAATAAATGGAGACTCAACTGAGAAACCAAAATCTTAAACAACTTCGAGATTATTGCAAATCTCAAAATATTAATGGATATTATCATTAAAATAAAGATGATCTTATAAATCATATTCTTGAAGAGTTAGAAAAAAGAAAATTTATAAATGAATTCAACTTTGATTCTAGTTTGTTTTCTAAAACAAAACCAGATAGAGATTTTAATTCTAAAACTGTAAGTGAGTTGCGGGAATATTGTAAATTACATAAAATTAAAGGATATGCAAAAATGAATAAATCTGATATTGTAAATTTGATCACTAATGAGGAAGAAAGAAAGAAAACCAAAAAAAGATTAATAAATCTGGCTAGAAAAAAATCAATAAATCAATCCAAAAATGCATGAAAAAATGAATTCAATTTCCATCCAAGTTTATTTTCAAAACCTAAATCTCCTAGAGAGAAACAAAAAAAATGTGAAGATTGTAATAAATATTATAAAAAATCATATAAAGAGAAGCATATTGAATCTTTAGCACATAAGAAATTATTAATTAATGATGAACAAGAAATTCAGGAAATTGAAACAGCTTACGATTCAAGATTAAAAACATATCTGATTAAGAATACAAGAGATGTTGTACTTCCAGAAGTGTTTTTAGAAGATAAAAGAAATATAGTAATCAATAAAATATCAGAAGTTTCAAGAAAAATGGACTTGAAAGTTAATCTTAAATTATTCCTTGCCTTTCAAAGAGAAAAAGAATTTCATTATCCAGTAGATAAAAATTCCACAAGAGTTACAAAATATGAAATGTATAAAGATGAATTAGATTTTAAGGGAATAAACTTTCCAGTTTCCTTTACAGATAAATTTGAAAAACTAAACCATATATCTATAAATGTATATGGGTATGAAGAATCTGTTCATCCTCTAAGAATTACAAAAAACAAATTAGATAAACATGTAAATTTATTTTATATTAAGAATGAACAAAATGATCATTATTGTTGGATTAAAGATCTTTCTAGATTAGTCAAAGCACAAGTAATAAATAAGAAAGTTAAAATGTATCCATGTGAAAGATGTTTAACATATTATTATTCATCTGAAAAATTAGAGGAACATGAACTTGATTGCAAAAATAAAAAAGCTGTAAAAATTGAAATGCCTAGGAAAGGTGAAACTTTACATTTCAAAAACTATAACAGATCTTTAAAAGTCCCTTTCGTTATTTATGCAGATTTCGAATGTTTAACTAAGAAAATTGATACTTGTCAACCTGATCCACCTCAATCATATACTATGAAGTATCAAAAACATGAACCAAATAGTTTTTGTTATTATGTAAAATATGAAAATTATGATTACAAACAACCTGTAGTATATAGAGGATCTGAATGTACTGATAAATTTGTAGAAATCATTCATGAGGAAGTTAAAAATATTCAGAAGATTTATGAAGAAATTAAACCGTTGAAAATGACTTTTGAAGAAGAAAAGCATTTTCAAAAATCTGATATTTGTCATATATGTGAGAAACCTATAGAAGGAAAGAAAGTAAGAGATCATGATCATTTAACTGGTAAATATAGAGGTCCAGCTCATGAATCTTGTAATTTGAATTATAAAAATCCTTCATTTGTTCCAGTATTTATCCATAATTTGTCTGGTTATGATGCTCATCTATTTGTTAAAGCAATGGGAAAATTTGAGGAAGGTATTGATGTAATTCCAAATACAGGACAGAAATATATATCATTCAATCAAAAAGTGGGTGATTTGAATATACGATTCGTTGATTCATTCAGATTTATGGCAACAAGCATAGATGCATTATCATCAAATTTAAGAAAACTACCTGAAGAATTGAGAAAAAAATTAAAAATCATCCTCCTAAAATTCGAAAGTTGGAAGAATATAAATTCTTGAAATCTATGTTTAGGGAAACATCTAAATATTACAATGAAGAAAAATTAGATTTGATTACAAGAAAAGGTGTGTATCCTTATATTATGATTATGTTGATTCAGAAGAAAGATTTGAAGAAACTGAATTACCTCCGATTAAAGACTTTTATAATAAGTTGAATGATTATAATATATCTTTTTTCTTTTATATATATCTTTATTTGAAAATTATACAATACAATAACGTATTTTTTATAATTCTTTTGTTCATGATAGAGTCATGATGTATCGGTAGGGAAAAAAAGCCCAGAGACCAAAACCTATTAGCTAGAAATTTACAGAGGTATTTACATTTGATTTTTTGTATGGCTATTTACAATATATATATATATATATATATATATATATATATATATATATATATATATATATATATAATATATCTGAAAACGATTATAGACATGCACGAAAAGTATGGAAAAGTTTTGAAATTAAAAACGTAAGACAGTATTCAGATTTATATGTTAAATCAGATGTATTAATATTAGCTGATATTTTTGAAAATTTTAGAGATGTTTGTCTAAAAACGTATAAACTGGATCCAGCTTGGTATTTCACAGCTCCTGGATTATCTTGGGATGCAATGTTAAAAACGACCGAAATCGAGTTGGAATTATTAAATGATTATGATATGATTTTGATGTTGGAAAAAGGAACCCGTGGGGGAATTTCATAATGTTGTAATAGATATGCAAAAGCAAATAATAAATATATGAAAAAATATGATAAAAATCTATCATCTAGTTATTTAATGTATTTGGATGCAAATAATTTATATGGTTGGGCGAACTCGAGCTGTAAATGATTTTGAAAAAGATTTCTATAAATTAATGAATAATTCAGTGTTTGGAAAAACTATGGAAAATATAAGAAAACGAATTGATGTAAAATTATGTAATGATTATAAAAAAGTTGAGAAATTAATAGCTAAACCGAATTTTATAGGAAGAACTATTTTAGATGAAAATTTAACTGCTATTCATATGAATAAAACAAAAGTTAAATTTAATAAACCAATCTACGTTGGAATGAGTATATTAGATTTATCAAAACATTTAATGTATGATTTACATTATAATATTATGAAACCGAAATATGAAAATAATCTTAAATTAATGTATATGGACACAGACAGTCTTATATATCATATTAAAACAGAGGATTTTTATGATGATATGAAAAATATGATTGATCTGTTCGATACTTCAGATTATCCTGTTGATAATAAATTTAATATCCCAAGAATAAATAAGAAAGTTTTAGGAAAAATGAAAGATGAAAATAATGGAATAATTATGGAAGAATTTATTGGATTAAGATCTAAAATGTATGCTCATAAAAATGAGATATCAATTTGTAAGAAATCAAAAGGTACAAAGAAATCTGTTGTGAAAAACAAAATTTCATTCGATGATTATAAAGATTGTTTATTCAATAAAAAAGTTTATTATAGAACAATGAATCAGATCAGGAGTTATAAGCATGAGATATATTCAATTCAGGTTAATAAAAAAGCTTTGTCACCATATGATGATAAACGATATATTTTAGAAGATGAAATCAATACTAGAGCATTAGGACATTATAAAAATGTTTAAATTAATTGGATATGTAAGGCCCCGTTTTCCCTTTGGCCTTGTTAAGTGAATAAGGATGAGAGAAAAGGTTGGCTGTCCATCTCTAGAGATGTGAGAACCACGAATCCGCAAACGTTGCGTCTGGGATGTTGGCACTGCACGTGGCTGATTCGTAAGATTCCTGGAAGATCTAAGACCTGACAAGAGTTTCTAGTTCAATCACCTGCAAAAGCAGGAGTGGGGTACGAAGGGTTTAAAAAGAGCTGGCTTACCTCCGAGCGGGAGAGTTTGCATCCGTTCCTGAGACTTCGGCCCAGATGCTGTTCAGAGGTAGGCCAGTTCCAAATTCTCTATAATCTCCCCAAATGATCATATTTGATAACTCTACCTATCTGTCTCTCTCACTCAACCTTTTCTCTCATCGTAGCAATGGTTTATGATATTTATGTTTGTATCCTCTGTGTAAATTATAGTTTTAAAAAGGAATTTCCGCTTCTCTAAAATATTTCCCCATTGTCTATACCTCTAAATCCCGTCCTTGCTAATCAGTCCCTTACAAATGGTGTCAGGTGTGGGGTAGTATTTAAATGTCCAGCTGCAAGCCGGCATTAGATAAGAACCCTGCTCTCGAGATAGGCCGGCGGCTGTACTGCTGACGCTGATAGGACAATTCCTCGAACTGATATCTCGGCGCTGGGTAGTTGTTCATTCAATGTCCTCACGTTTCCTGGTTTAAGGACCGCCAAATACGGATATTTGGTGGTTAGCCCTGTTAGAGAGTAAAGCAATCCCTATTCGTAAGCATAACGTGTTGGGGTTCATTGGAAACGTTGAAAATAGAGCTATACGATGGTGGTAACGGAACAGCAGTTTGCCGATCTGAAAACGGCATTGGATCAGGCGTTGGCTGCAAATGAGCAATTCAGGGAAGAATTCGAGAGGACAAGGCATGAGGGTAAGCAAGGAAAGAGGGATCTTTCTCTTCAGGGAATGGTCGGTCCATGGTCCGGTGACGATTCTGGGGTTCCAATCCAAGACTATCTCAATGGTTTGGAATTAGTGGCAACTAGCGGAAACTGGGAAGATCGTGATAAATCCCTTGTGTTAAGGATGAGACTGAAAGGGATGGCTGCGAAATTTTTGGCCAGCAGATCAGATCTCAAGGGGCCAAATGTAAAATATTCCACGATTCGAGATGCTCTTTTAAACCGCTTTAAAGCGACTATGCAACCTGAGCAGTTTCTCCTTCAGCTTAGTTCAATGAAACAAGAGCGTGGGGAGGATGTCAGAACTTTCGGAGATCGTTGTCGGGAGATGGGTGAACGATCACTCTCAGGTGAGGGATCGGAGGAAGAAGTTATAGGGGCTCGCAAACAACTGGATAAAGTCGTCCTTACATCATATTTAAACGGGCTCGGAGGAGAGATTGGGAGGCTGACGAGACTCGCGTTCCCAAAGGAATTACAAACCGCGATTGAGAAGGCTAGAGCCATTGAAACGGAGTTAGGGCGACACGAAAAGGGAATATTTACTGTAGAGAAGAATCCCCAGGATAACGAAATTCCCAGTCCCGAGGAAGTTGGACAAAGCGAAGTAAGGGTCATTGAGAGGGGTAATCCAAGTGGCTGTTATCGCTGCGGGGATACGAATCATTGGGCCAGGGGATGTCGACAACCAGAGAGGGTTAGTGATATTTCTCCCAAAAAAAGAGAGAGAAGGGGCAATAGGCTTATGGGCTTACAAGGAAAAAGGGATGCTGGATTGTATGCAAGGGTTGAGATTAACCGGATACCACATCGAATGCTCGTGGATACTGGGGCGGATATCTCGCTGATACGACAGCCCATTCGAGGAACGGCAATCATCCCAGCCCAAGATGTAGTGCGAGGAATAACAGGCAACCCGCTGAAGGTAAAGGGGGTACAGGAGGTACAGGTCTGTCTCGGAACGGTTGGAGTTCAGCACGTCCTTACTGTGGCCGATGTGGACATCGGGTGCGATGGCCTCTTAGGTATGGATCTTCTGAAAAGGCTTCGGGTGACGGTCAATCTAAACACAGGGGAAGTGGCAGCAGGCAGGGAGGAGGTACTCCGGAAGGTGATAGTTGACCCAGTGTCTGTGAGAGAAGAGGAACGGAGGTGCATTGAGAAAAGAGAGAAGGATGAGCGATGGATCGAGGAGGTTATCCGAGAGTCGCAGGCGCTTGCCGAGAGGTACAGTCCAAGTAAGTGTCGCGTTAGGCCGAGGCATCGACGAGAAGAAAGGCCGACGGGCGTCCGTCGCCAGGAAAAGCAGAACGGGCCCGAGTCGACGTATCCTGTTAGGACAAGGCGTACACTGACCCTTCCTCCCCTGTGGGAGAAGCTATTTAAGGGCAGGGTGGCGCGAGGGGCTGAAGGCCAGGTCTTGCTAGTCGAACCGAGCTATCTTGACCAGCCAGAGGTAAGGATTGCCAGGGTTGTCTCGGGGTGTGAAAAGGGGACTGTATGGCTAAAGGCAATCAACACCTCAGAGGAAATGGTAAGGGTGCAGAAGCAGGAAATGGTTGGAGTGGCGCACCAGGTGTCGACCGAAGACATTCACACGGAGGTTTCTGATAAGTTAAACGCGAACAGTCGACTCACCCAAGAGGATATTAGCCAGAAGCTCCAGCACCTGTCTCAGGAGGAGAGAGTACCCATCGGCGATGTGATCTGGGAATATCGGGATGTCTTCGAGGAACCAAGTACCGAGGGTTGTAGCCTGCCGGTGCAACATCGAATCGAGACCGGGGAGGCCGCACCGGTAGCCAAGCGGCCCTACAGAGTGCCATTTCACGAACGGCAAATAGTAAAAGAGAAGATAGAATATATGCTCGAAAAAGGAGTCATTGCCCCCTCGGACAGCCCATGGTCTGCACCCGTAGTACTGGTCCGTAAGAAGTTGCCAGATGGAGAGATTAAGTACCGCTTTTGTACGGACTTTAGAGGACTCAATGCGGTGACGAGAGCGGACGCCTATCCTCTGCCACTTATACAGGAGACATTAGAACAGCTAGGCTCCAGCCGTTACTTTAGCACCCTAGACTTGTCGAGCGGTTACTGGCAGATACCCATAGTCAGAGAACATCACGAAAAGACAGCCTTCACTACGACGGAAGGTCATTTTGAGTATAAGAAAATGGCGTTTGGCCTCTCTGGAGCCCCGGCGACCTTTCAACGCACAATGGACCGACTTTTCGGAAGGCTAAAAGGGCGAGGATGCCTAGTATACCTAGATGACACGGTAGTCTACAGCGAAGGCCTGGATGGTCATATCAAATTGCTTCAGCAGCTCCTAGGAATTCTCAGGTCAGCGAATTTGAAAGCCAACTGGGGAAAGTGTAACTTCGCGGTAAGCGAGGTAAACTACTTAGGCCACATCGTAACAAACGAAGGAGTGAAGCCGGACCCCATGAAGGTTGAGGCTGTAAAGTCCTTTCCGCGCCCAAAGAACGCAGGGGAGTTACGGAGCTTCTTAGGGCTGGCAAACTACTATAGGCGGTTTGTCCCTGATTTTGCGGCCAAAGCCAGACCCCTTACTGCAATGACCAGTCCCCGCGTCCAGTTCGCCTGAGGCCAACCGGAGCAAAAAGCTTTTGAACAGCTAAAGGACGCTCTTTCCTCAGAAGGTGTATTGACCTACCCGGATTTCCGAGACCCATTCCTTCTCAGTACGGATGCCTCAGGGGTGGCTCTGGGAGCGGTGCTGTCTCAGGTCAGGAACGGAAGGGAGCGCCCTATCTGCTACGCCAGCAGACAGCTCAACACGGTCGAGACCAAGTACTCCGCTACAGAGAGGGAGTTACTAGCGGTCGTTTGGGCAACTAAGTTATTCCGCTGCTACCTTTTGGGGAGACGCTTTAAATTGATAACTGACCATGCCGCGCTCAAATGGATGCTCAACATAAAGGACTCTTCTGCCCGTCTAACCCGGTGGTCGTTGAGGCTCTCCGAATTCGACTATGAAGTCGAACATAAGCCAGGAAAGAAGCATCAGAATGCGGATGCGCTTAGTCGGCGAGTTGCGTGGGTGGACGCCGGGAAAGGAGGAGTGACTAGGTCCGAGCTAAAAGAGGCACAAGAATCTGACCCGTGGTGCCAAGGACTAGTAGGCAAAAGTAAGCAGATTTATAAGGATGCTGAAGGGGTTCTCTACCGAACCAACAATTGCCAGGACTCCGAGAGCTGGAAGGCTATAGTACCGCCTAAACTACGAACGAGGATAATTGAGGCCTGCCACTCTCCACCCTGGGCAGGACATCCAGGAGTAGAACGAACTGCGTCGGTGGTTAGCTCCTCCTACTACTGGCCGGGTATGAAGGGAGAGGTGAGGTCCTTTGTGGAGAGATGTCAGGAGTGTGCAAAACGCAAGACCCCTGCAGGACTGAAGGTACCGCTCGATAAACCCTTCATGGCGACGACTCCCTGCGAACAAATTTCGTTGGACATAGTTGGGCCCCTCCCGAAAACCAAGAAGGGAAACAAGTTCCTACTCACCATGATAGACAACTTCACCAGATATGCCGAAGCCATCCCTATCCGGGAGCAAACCGCCGAAGAGACTGCCAAGGCCTTTGTAGAGCACATTGTAGCACGGCATGATAATATCGTATATTTAAGTTTAATTCAATACTAATTCATTAATATTTTGGGGGTCGCAAAACGCGACTCCTGTTATTTTTTTATTTCTAATAAATGGAGTGTGTTAATTGGAAAGATATTTCTAAATTCTACAGCATTTTTATTGACATATCAAAATCAATTAAACTGGAAATTAGTCTCACAATATCATCAATTCTCTACTGAAGAACTTGGTATGTTTTATAATAAAGTTGATTGGAAAATAATTTCTAAATATCAAAGATTAGATGAAGATTATTATCAACTCTATGCGCCTAGTTTAGATTGGACAATAGTTTCGAAATATCAATATCTAACAGAGGATACTATAATGAAATTTCAAGATAGAATAGATTGGGAAATGATTTTTGAAAGGGATGATATTGATGATTTATTTAAATTAGCTAATTATGATATCTTCCAGAAATATTATAAAAGAATATATTCAGTGAGTGAAGTTCCTAAAGTAAATAAATATTTGAACACATATTTAAAGGATAAACTGTTTTAAACATTAAATCAAACTATTTTTCTTTACTTTTTTATCTCTAATAAATGGAATATAAAAAGTATTGTGCTAATATAGAAAAACAACAATATAAGCATTTTTTACCGTCAAATAATACTGAACTGAATTTAAATAAAGAAAATCAAAGAATCGAATTCTTAATTGATGTTGGTGATAATTTTATTACTTCACAATTTCAGTTTGTAATTTCTGGTTCTTTCAATGCAGCAGATGGTGAACATTATGGTATGAATTCAGCAACCAAATTAATAGATAATTTTATTCCTTATTTGTTTAAAAGTATAGAAGTAAAGAAACATAATAAATTAATTGATAGAATTGAAGATCCTGGAATTATAAGCACTGTCAAACATACAATTTCATTATCTCAAGATGAAACTCAAGCTAAAAAGAATGGTGCAGTAGTATGTAATCATAAATATGGAAAATGTAATTATTGCGGAAACTTAAACGATTTAGGATTAGGATTTTTTGGAGGTGTTACAATATACAAAGCAGGATTTTTAATAACATTTATTAGAAATTCTGATGATGATGCAATATTATTATCGGCACAAGCAGATGGGACAATTTTTGCACCTCAAGGTAAAATAACAATAACCGATTTCTATTTACGAATACCTATTATGGAATTTTCAACGCCTTCGAAAATTGAGTTAATTAATGAAATGGATAAGTTTGGTGGAACACAAGATTTTGGGTTTAAAACTTGGGAATGTATTGAGAAAACTGGTATTGTAGGATCCAATTTCAGTTATGATATAACAAATATCTATAGGAATATTGATAAACCGAAATTTATAATTGTTGGATTCCAAACTGGAAGAAGAAATGATCAAAAGAAAGATCCTTCGAAATTCGATCATGTTGATGTTAGAAATATTCGTGTTAAAATTAATGAAACATATTATCCAGATGTTACCTTTTTGTACTTAAATTATTTTGAAGTTTTTTTGTTTTTTTTGTACTTCAATTTTTGAAGTATTTTTTTTTCAACTTTGAGTTGAATTTTTGAACTCTATACACTAGAGTTATTTGAGTAACTTTTTAAAGTTACTATTTATGTTTTGGTAACTTTTAGATTTGCAAAGTAAGGTGAGCGTGAGGTATTTTTGAGGAAAATGGCATGCTCTATGAGATCACCGCATGCGTCACATCGTTTCCGGTGTACCTATGGCCATCTCGGTACATCGGTGATGAGATGCATTTGGTTCTCTCACTTTTCCACGTCTGAAATACCATTGACTGTTGTATATATACAAGAATCCTGTATGAACGATGAAACCGAGAACTTACGACTTTAATAGTCTATTACTTGTTATTAGATTGTTTATTCCATCCAATTATTTGTTTGTTATTTAGTTAATAGTTTTAAATTATTAGATTAATCTATTTTCATTAATTAATATTTAAGAAATTCTCGAAATCAGTTGAAAATAAACAAATAGAAAGGTTGTTAGTTGTGATAGTTCAAAAAATCGATACCAGACAGCAGCAGCAATCAAGCGAGTACGCCCACCGGAAACCTCCGCCCATATGTGATATCATTCAGATACCCCGCCCCACTTCGATAACAATGGTGGATTTATATAGAGCATTCTCAGTATACGAAAATATAATTGTAATAAAGGTTTTTATAAAATTGATTAATTTTATTTGATAAATTTTATTTGTAATAAATGGAAGCATTGAAAAAGATTCAGCAAGTTGGTCAATGTCAAAATATTCCAATAAAGAAATTATCAGATTTGAAATGTGATCAATCTTATCCAATTAAAGAATTTAAAGAAATTTCAACAAAATATGGAAAACGAATAGTTGTTACTTTAAAACATAAGGGAGATAAATTTCAAGTTTATCTACCAGATAGATTTACAGATAAATTAAATAAAAAAGATATTCAATAATTAAATTCTCAAAATCTAACATTTGTTTACGATGGTTTAAAAGATATAAGTGATGGTAAATCAATGCATATAATTAGCTTTCGAGAAAACCAAGATTTAGTCAAAAAGAATAAGATTAAATCCAAGAAAAATGAAAGTGATAGTGATGATTAAATATATTAGATAAATTTTATTATTTTAAGGTTTTAACCTTATTTTTATGTAGGTTTTAGATAAATAGATCAAAAAATTTTAGTTATTCTTCATAGATTTTTCATGTATATATTTTTTTTAAAAATTATAAGAAAAATCTATGTTTTTATGTATTTGTAGCGATTATTTGAAAACTAGTAAAATATCAACGATCAGGTTTTTTGAGGAAATGATGGAATTTTGAAAAGTGAGAATTTTTGGAAGTGACCTAGAAATTGAGAAGTCTTTTTTAGGATCTTGAAAAAATCTACAATCAGATGAATGATGTTATTTCTTAGAAACCTTCACCTTTTTGAGGTAATTCTGGGGGTATTTTAGAGACTATATACCTATAAATTGGTAGAATTTTTATTAAAATCAACAAATCTCAGCGATCAGGTTTTTTGAGGAAATGATGGAATTTTGGAAAGTGAGAATTTTTGGAAGTGACCTAGAAATTGAGAAGTCTTTTTTAGGATCTTGAAAAAATCTACAATCATATGAATGATGTTATTTCTTAGAAACCTTCACCTTTTTGAGGTAATTCTGGGGGTATTTTAGAGACTATATACCTATAAATTGGTAGAATTTTTATTAAAATCAACAAATCTCAGCGATCAGGGTTTTTGGGGAAATGATGGAATTTTGGAAGTGCGCCAGAAACCCTATTTTATATCTACTGCACAATATACCAAATATAATATTCCGATTCACACAAAGGAATTTACCTAAAAATTTGGCAAATGTCTGACAACATTTAGACAAAACAGTGCCTAATGTCATATCCAGGTATGTAATCAACCTTACTTTGGCATTATTGCACCAGACTCCATTCAGAGACGAGAGAACTTCCTTACAAGGTAGGACTTCGATTAATAGCATTTTGTCTAGTATTGTTCCGGGAAGATGTAATTTCAGATAAGCAAAACACTTATAAAAAGACATTTTTTTTTACAACAAATATTTTGTTGCTTAAGTGTCCCAAAATTGGTGCGAAAATGTAAAAAACGTATCGCACGTTAATAATTAGTTAGAAGACTACTTTGCTCACCCTTTTATACTTCCGCCAGCTTTTCAAATTGATAGAAAAAAAGAGGTTTCTAGGCCTAAGATTGTGGACATAATAATATGGACTGTCAAATGGTACAAACTGCACTCCAATGTATGAAATATTAACGGAGAAATAAGCTAAGATTTGAATGTCGTCGTTTGAATTATAATATTCTTTCTTTTTCGTTGAAATGGCCTGTGTAAGAATTCATTTTTAGTTGAGCTTGACATTTTTCACCATCTTTATAAACGAAATACGGCCGGTTCTGCAGAATAATATGTTTAATTCTCTAAACGGGAACAATTTTGACGCGATAGTTGCCAATCACACATTTAGTAGCTCAAACAGACATCAGTCATTTTGAGCCAGGATATTTAAATTATACTGGCAACGTCAAAAAGTAGATTACTCCCTAATCATAAGCCATCATAATGAGCCATATATATTCATCGCGTTTTTAAAAAGTTTTTAAAGAGAGCCTCATGGGTATTCCCTTATTTTTTACAGGAAACACAATAACTCTGCGCATATTTTGTACGATGAAATCGTGGCCAACAACATTACCCTTTGACGTATTTCTATCCCATTAACTGATTGTTCGCAAGATAATTTTGAACCTTTTTAAATGGAACAAACTATATGCGTGTCCATCTAATACATAGAGAGGTACACACATACTTCTTATGTATTATTATTAAATTGGCCCTTGTCCGTTATTATTTGGTCTTTCTAAGAGTCTCGCGCACATCGCATTGGCCACAAGCAACTCTGGCACCTCTATGTGCATAGGCCCTTTCCCTTTACACCAGTAAGGGTGAGTAACAACGCAACTCTGGCTCGTAAACATGCGGGCCCCCTGCCGTAACCCACAGTAAGGATACTAAATCCGCAATGATTTAACGAACTGCTGGCTTGTATAGGGGCGTATATTGTCCTCTTCTGGGACACAGCTTAAGGTAGGTTACGCCGGCAATGCACCTAGGTAACTCTGGCGCCTCAGCTAAAATGGTCCTCTTGTTGAGCTCACTCCATGGTAAACTAAAGTCGCATTGCTTCCACGCATGTCTGGTTTCTAAGGGGGCATGCTCGTCTTTCCGAAATGAAATTTACGGATATGTACACGCGCATTGACCCTCGATTACGTCTTCTCAATGACTCGGTCTTGGTTAAAGCTCACGAGGTTGTACCGGTACTACGATAACTCGACCCTTTCAGCATTATTCTGTTCGCCCAAATACGTAACTCACGCTTTCTTCTCCCATTAGGATGCCCCACTAGAAGGGGCGACCACTACGAGGTTTTATATCTTAAAGATATTGGCTGCCAGGACATGAAGACCTAGGACTTAGTACGACTGCAGACGAACAAGCAAAATTGGCTACTCAAGACTTAACAATTCAACCACTAGACATTTTTTACCAGGACCTTACGAGACAGGCTAAATACCAAATCACAAACAAATGGCAAAATGACTGGACAAACCTATCTACCAACAACAAACTGCGACAAATAAAACGGAACATCGCGGAATGACATTCCAGTCACAGACAAAACAGAAGAGAAGAAGTAGTACTCAGAATTGGACATACACGAATAACACACGAGTACTTAATGACTAAAAAAGAAAAGCCTACATGTAAAATCTGTAACACCGAACTAACCGTAAAACACATACTAACAGAATGCCGACAACGTCAAAATCTAGACTTACCATATGACATGACCGAATTACTTACTGACAGCAGTCCACACATACCAGCAATCCTTATACACCTCAAAACTATTAATATGTATGGAAACACTTTCAACCAACCTTTTTTTTTTTTTTTTTTTTTTTTTTTTTTTTAACCCCATCTCAATATTATATTCAAACAATTGCAGTACAAAACATAAGGAAGGTATTACGCCACTTGGTAAACTGTAAAGAACGATAACATGTAATTAATGAATTAGTAACTATGTCTAATTGTGTAATCCGATTGATCAACCAGATGTATATAAATAATACCATTTGTTTATATATATATATATATATATATATATATATATATATATATATATATATATATATGTATTGTTTCTTTTTAAATGTATATATGTATACCATTTGTCTTTAGATGTATATATATTGTCATTTGTATATACTATTCGTTTCTAGATGTGAATATATTGCCATTTCTACATATAATTTGTTTATAGATGTATAATGATAGATGTAATATATATATATGTGTGTGTGTGTATGTATGTATGTATGTATATACATATATATATATATATATATATATATATATATATATATATATATATGTATGTGTGTATATATTTAGATGTCTACCATTTGTTTTTAGATGTATATATGCAATAACTGTTTGAAGCGAAACGCCTTAGATGCGCATGGATGCTCATAAATAAATATAAAAAAAAAAAAAAATATCGTAAAGAAGTTTGTGACAAGGTCAGTACCCGAAGACTTAATTTGTGTGGAGCAAAATAAGAATTCAATTGAGTAAGCAGAATAATGTTACAGTGTTAAGGTAAAGGTATAATGTTTTATATGGGTATATCCTAGTATGTATTCTGAAGAACAGGCGTATGATAAATCCATTCTCGTATTTCGTTTAGGCTAAAACTGCATTCAAATTCCCATCATCGGCTTTACGCTTATCAATAACGAATTACATTTATGTTCTTGGCCGCCTGTTGAACGTATTCGTTTGAAAGATGTGAATTCGTTTACCAACTGAAAACACGGATCAATAAGTATGTTTCATGCTTTAGAAATGACATTTACGGCTTTGCAAAATAATTTCAGGGTAACATTGAGATTCCTATTACAAAATAATAGTCTTGGATCTGGTGATACTAAGATTTTATTAATGCATACTAATAGGGATTAAATCCATTGATATTCTTTTCTCGCTCTAATCAAGGAGGAATCAATTTTTTCCTCCCGGGGGGGGGGATTTTAACCACAACGGGTTATAAATAAACGCAATGTGAGAGACAATTACAGAACCAAACCATACAAAGTCCTGGACCGGTAGGACACGTGACTAAGCCCTAGCGTAAACGAGCATAGTACTTCTCGTATGAGCTGGTCACTCTTTCTACGCTGGCTTAGTGACAAATCACAATAACTCGTTTACGCGTTTATGTGTAAATAAACTCGTCAGTAGCAAGAAACCCGTTCAGAAATATAGCATTGTCGTCGTGCGGTGTAATAAAAAACTTGTTAAACATTAAATAAAAAACTTGTTAACATAAAAACAAAAGTTTTATATAATTAATTATCGAAAAACTAGCAGTGGTTGCGACACAGACTTCAGCCCAAGAGTCAGGTTATTTGCCGGAAAGAAAGAACCTAAATAACTAGACAAACTAGGTTGTCACTAAACATTTTCATTAAAAAATACAAAACACATTCTGGATTGAAAAATGTTTTTATAAAATATGCTTTTATTCCTCTAACTTATCTTTGAATTTCTTCAAACTAAAAGTTTTTGTTTTAAGAACGTACTAACTTGTAGGCTTTGAAATCGGATTCTGAACTGGAAATTGTGCCTCTTTGATTCAAATGAAAATTTCATTCATTACCGTGTCCATTAGAAGTACAGAGAGAGCTCACTTTTTTACTGTGAATTTGCAAAACATGGACGTTTTCCTCAAAATTAAAATAGTAATTACAAATCGTTAGGTATTAATACCATCCAAACAAAACGGTAATTTTTAATTACTTAATAGGAAAAACTACCTTTTTCTGCGAACTAAATTCTTTCCAATGGTTAAGGAAAATAATGATATATTGTAATTTGAATGAAACAGACATAATTCCCAATTCAAGAATCCGATTTTAAAATCAACGCGTAAATAAGCAGTTTTTTTAGCAAACAAATACATTTTACATTATTTTTCAACAGACGATTCGAATCTGTGAGCAAATAGGCATG
Source organism: Gonocerus acuteangulatus (assembly GCA_946811695.1). Classification (NCBI taxonomy): domain Eukaryota; kingdom Metazoa; phylum Arthropoda; class Insecta; order Hemiptera; family Coreidae; genus Gonocerus; species Gonocerus acuteangulatus. Next base: position 68,013,560 of record OX328132.1, on the reverse strand, counting down.
TTCCATTTAAAAAACAATGAATTTGCAATCTGAAGAGCCCATTTCTAATACAAAAAGGAAGTTGATTTTACGCCCAATCTTTAGAACATACACCATTTACCTATACGGTTAGGTTTCGGAAAAAAGATATATCACACTTCATAGGGGTGGATGGGTGATTTTTGACTTTATATCTCTATACACACACACACACACACACACACACGTATTCTATTCCAGATTTTTTTGACTAATCAAGTATATTCCCTTTGTTGGATAAATATGGCGTGGATAAAAAAATAATACTTCCTTTTCTTTTGTATCACTTTAACATCGCATTGCCTAATATAGGTGGCAAGCGGACCACACATGGGGATTTAATGGCCCCAGAGAAGGTGGCATGGAGGCCACGAAACATGTAGGGCCATCAGATAATAAAGTGCTACAAAAGAAAAGAAAGTATTTTTTGACCTACACCACTTCTATCATCCACAAAACAAACTGAATTAAATTTATGGCTGCAACAGCACAACGTTTTCGATTTGTTGCCATAGTTTTCCAATAATATAAAATCTTGTATAGGGCTCGAAGGTATGATATATTTGAATGGCATTAATTTCGATCTGGGGGGCGAGGTTAGCTCAGTGGTAGAGCACTGGACTAATAAGCTGGAGGCCTGAGTTCAAATCCCGAGCAAGCACTAAAGATTTTTTCTTCTAGTGTCTTCGTTCACCGGTTGAATTCGGCCTCCCTGACCGTCCCTAGGCCAACCCAGCCTTTAATTAATTTAATAATGTGTACCTTGGTTGGTGCTAATGCCTCTAGCAGTCGAAGCAGCCAAAGGGAAAATCAGGCGGCCGGAGCATAGTACTGACCACACTATCTCCCTAGTGTGCCGTATGGTCATGAATCAGATACCTCTATAGTATCTGCCCCTCAGGGCCCTCGTGGCCTGTTACGGGACTGATTTTTTTTTTTTTTTTTTTTTTTTTTTAATTTCGATCTGGAGTTATATCTTCTTCCAGAAGAATACACAATTAGCTTGTGCAATTCTGTTTACCGTATTGGTATTCTTAATACCCTTCTATGGCGTAATTAAAAAACAAGGAAACTTAAGATTTTATTAAATTTCCTTTTAACTTGTTTTATAGTTTAGTTCAACTACTCCTCTCCTCGGACGTTGCTTGAGGTTAATTGAAAACTTATAAAGTAAATTTTCCCGCAGTCGGGAGAGCTTGTAGTTAATTCCTTGCGACCAGGAGGTTAGAGAGGCAGACTTTGTAGATCTAACAAGGTTCGGTTTCAATTTGTGCAGTTACAAACTGCGGCTCTTATAAGTGTACAGGCCCCAGTACTGCTTTTTGCAGTTTCTCTCTTATTTCTATTACGAACTTCAGTTTGCCAACTAAGGAATCGAGGGAACAACTTCAATATTCCCTCATCAACCAGAACTTGTAAGTGGTCATTAAATATTCCACGCTCGACAACAACAAGTATCAGGTCAATTACAATAATAGGATCTCTAAATATACATATATATATATATATATATATATATATATATATATATATATATGTTTGTTCGCTCTCCAGCTGCTTAAGAATTCCATAATTTGATAAAATCAGGTAAAAAATAAAATAGTTTGTCTAATTTAAAAGTTCACGTTATCCAGCAGAATTCCTCTACCACACCGTGACACAGTGGGACAAACGACATTTCGTGTTTCAAAAAACGCTGCAGCCTCCAAATGTCAAATGTTAACCGATTTCAACGATTTTTTTTTTTTTTTTAAATGAAAGCTAATAAAATTTAGAACAATTTTGTTAGGACATATTGATGTTTTTGTTTCCCATGTTTATTAAATTGCGTGTAAATAATTTACCCGACTGACATCTTCAAAACGCAAATTTACGTTAATTCAACAATTGAAATAATATGATTTTTAAATGATTTGAAAATAGATTTTTCTTTTTTACATGCCTAATCAGGATTTAAATGTTCAATTTTGACGATACCATTGCTGATATTAAGTTAGATGAAAAATAAAATATTATTTATTTACAACCAGATTTTTGTTTTTTGTTTCCTCTTTTTCTTAAATTACGTGTAAATAATTCATAAATGTTCACAATTCAACACAAAATTATATTTTATTTTTCATCTAACTTAATATCAGCACTGATATTGTTCAAATTAAACATTGCAATCCTGATTTGACATGGAAAAAATAAAAATCTATTTTCAAATCGCTTAAAAATCATATTATTTCAATTATCTCATAGTTGAATGAAGATAAATTTACGTTTAGAAGACGTAAAACTTCTTGCATTTAAATTATTTATTTGTAATTTAATAAACAAGGGAAACAATAAAAGAAAATCCGACTGGACAGTCTTTTCTTTTTTTTTACGGCGCATCGACATAATTCTAGGCCATTAGCGCCAAGAGCCACGGCGCAGCCAGGAATTTTCTCAGCGAGCCCTGAGATGAGAAAATTTCTGGCGCCGGTGGGGATCGAACCCACCACCTCCCGCTTATGAATCTAGCACGCTAGCCACTAGACCAAGGGAGACCCCGACTGGACAGATATAAATTTTATTAGCTTTCATTTTGTAAGCCTTTTCTGAAAAACGATATGTCGTTTGGCTCCAATGTGCACCGGGGCAAGGCTTTATCGACAAAATTCGCGAAAAACAAATCGTTGCGCTTACGTGTTTACATTTTTCAGGGCTGATCAAAACAAATCATTAAATATTTGTATCCAAATCTTTCCAAATGATAAGAACAGAAGTGAATAAAGATGACGCATTTCTCGCGATTCAAACTTTTTTTTCATCCTAGACCTTTCAGTTACAGTCAATAGTATGCGGCGCAACCGATGAAGTAAAATAATTCTGCCGAGATTGACAACGGAACAAACTGTAAATTTTTAATTTGCTAAAATTCATCCGTATAAAATAGATTTAAGGACAAGTAATTTTCCTTTATTATGTATACTGACGTGAAAGCCAAATGTTTGAGGCTGTACGGCTTGATTTTTCGTCTCTCTCTCTCTCTCTCCTCTCTCTCTCTGAATATGCAGATGTAAAGTTTTCTACTCATCACCATAATGTCTGATCTCCATTTCATGCAGCTAACGAGAGAAGCTATCCCAGTTCGCTGCAATTAGCCACGTGCAGTCGGTGGAGTGCACTTAAACATGCAGTTCTAGCCGAAGTGAGACTACTTCTGTTACAACGGGCTGAATTTAGTGTTTATACTGCCTTCATTCCTCCATGCAGTTCTCAACATAGTTACTGCGAGTGCAATGTCAACAAAAATCATATATTCAAGAAGTGCTGCATTCAACATAGTTCCTTTCGTAATGCATGTTATAAACCTTTCACCGACTCACAGGAGCTGTGTTTTCGGTATTATCCCAGGTTTCATTCGGAAAGTATACTCCACATAGCGTAAACAGCAAAGGTGTTGCGCCCAAGAATTTATAACCTCTAAAACAGGCCCCAACCTATGACCACCCTCCTCTGGCCATTAAGATGCGGAAATTCCCGCGAGCCCAAGATGCGGGGCTCGCGAGATGATCCACGCAAAGAGTGGATACTAACTATAGATAGCTCTCGTCCTATGATTCATGCCCAATTCTGAACCCCACCAAGTTCTCGTCACCCAACTGCAGTGCTTCCAACACATGGCCCAACGACAACGTGGCCCCTGCCACCAACACCCCCTCATATTTGAGCGCATAATTTTAAGCACTATGGGTCTCCGTAGGCCAAAAATTGTCATGGGCCCTATTGAAGAACCTCCTACGGCTTCTCTCCAGAGGAGAACTGGCAGGGACTTACTTGAACTCCCGTAGGTGGTTGGATCGTGTGTTCGTTCCGTAGCCTCTAATCGTTACCCATGAAACGGGAAAAAAGAAAAGGAAAAGGAAATTCTTTGGAAAAAAGAAAAGGCAGCAGCCCTATCCTGGCAAGAAAAGGGTGGTAAAATTCTGTGTTAATTATAATGGATGTTAAAATTAAAAAAAAAAGAGAAAAAAAAAGGAAATGCATTGTTCCAAGGTTATTGTAATGTGGGAGGGTGGGATTACGATTCATCTTAAAATTACAAATTTGTAAATACTTGTTCATAAGAATTCTAAACAATTTCGTTGTTTTCAAACATCTGACGTGCAGAGGTCGAGGAAAGCCAAACACGCGAGCTGAGATGATCCACACCTAGAATGCTTCACTGAGTAATTCCAAGTCCACAGGAACAAAATATCTGCTCACACGCGAAAATACAGTCGGATTATCTTCAAGGTATATTTTATTCCCAACGATTTTTTTTTATAACGTGATTTCTTCGATATATACTCAGCTGAATATCCAAACTTTAAGAATGGTGTGAATTATTAGTTAATTATTAACCATAATTATATTAGTTAATTATCGCGTATTTGAATAAAGAAAGAGAAATACTGGTCTTACTGACGGGAAATCCGTGTCCATAGCATTTTTATACCCAGAGTCTTTCTGAAAGCATGGATTAAAATCAGTTAATACTTGTTTTCCAGCTACTTGCTTATTGCTGTGAAAAACCTACCTGACTAAAGTAATTTTACTTTTAAAAACCTTCTCCAATGACAGCTTAATCAGTCTTTTCGCAGTGATCCAAATATATATATATATATATATATATATATATATATATATATATATATATATATATATATAAGAGAGAGAGAGAGAGAGAGAGAGAGAGAGAGAGAGAGATGGAGAGAGAGAGAGAGAGAATTATATATAAGTTTTAACGAGGGTCATTTTCGGTATCTAGGGTGTAGAATCAATAAAGAGTTAAAGTTTATTTTTTTAAATTGTTTTAAAATTACCTCCAAAAGTGTATCCATAAGACTATGAACGAAAATTCGTAAGCAGTAGGATATTTTCGGGTGAATTTCGAGTTTGGGCAGGCTGATTTTGCTGGTTCGTTACGTATGATTTATTTTATTGCATTCATTTTCTTTTCTCAATGAACTTCTGAAAGAAATTCTGAATTAGTGTTTTCTTAATAAGCTATTTCTAGACTTAATGGTTTGCCCCCGCCTCAAAACATGAAATATTTGACTATTTTGATGCATTATTCACTCCATATAATTTTTACAAATACATTCAATATCACAAATAGTTGTACACTTATATATACAAGTTATATACACTTATACATTTATATGATCCTATATACACATCTACATCTAGTTATAGGAAATAGAATTATGCTAAAGTAAAAAAATATACACAAAACAAAACAAATAATCTAAGTGTGACATATAAAACATTGAAAATTTTGGAGGAATTGCTCAATAAATTAGTATTTATATTACTTTTGCTAGGCAACTTTCTGTGCTTGTCTCGCTCGCTAGAGAATAAAATCTTTAGCCATTAAAAATAAAGGTAAAAATACTAACTCATACACAAAAAAATATTTATATTTATTTGTTATTATTATTGTACTTAACTAATAATAATAATAACAAATAAATATAAATATTTTTTTTTGTGTATAAGTTAGGGTTTTTAAGATATTTAATTCTTGCTGATAAAACAGTAAATAAATTATTGCTAATTACTTTAATTAGCAATAATTTATTTACTGTTTTTAAAGTAACACAAAGTTACATGACTTTATATGCTTATAACATTTTATGGAGTTTTATATTGAAAAAACGACTTCAAGATACATCGCCAACAGACCTAATAAAGAATAAAATAACATAAACTTTGATTATATTTCGACGAACGACGTGCAATCAAGAACAAGCCATCATCAAGAACGCATAATCATGGAGCCTAGGTATACCTGTGCATTTGACGGGTATATCCTAGAGCTATTTATCCTGTAATGCTTGGGGTCAACGTCATAAGTTTAATACCTCCTAAAAGCAAACGTAAAACAAGGCTAACTAAAAATCCATACACTTTATGACCTTTTATGTAAGCCGGCGAACAAACAAGAGGGTGTCACAAATATTTGTCAAGCTATTTAAAATTCAGATTTATTCTTGAAAAGTAGGAACAATTATGACGGAGCCTGGTTGTAAGTAAGAGGGACGCATAAATTTCATTACAATGCTAAAAGTCTGTTTGATCAATTAGGCTTATAGGAATAAAAGGAAGGGATGAAGTACCTCACTTGGTGCTAGCTGATCAAACTAAACGGGAGGATCAAAAGCTAGCTCCACAAATGACCCCCATTCTGATTTGCATATTTCAAAGAGGGAAAACAATGATTATTGGGATCCTTTTTCCATTTAATTCAAAGAAAATTGCGGTAATTACACCTGAAGGTAGCCTATACAATTAACCCTAATCGAGTTTTCCATTAAGATTTTCATTTCTGCTTCGTTTATGGTGTACCTTTCAATTGAATATGCATTAATAAACTTCAGGATTGTAATCAGCGGAAGCAGTACAGTTTTATTAATGCATTCATTTCTTACAGGAATACCTACAGGTCGTTTCAGGAAGATGTCGTTATAAAAACTGGTATTAGACTATCAAGATGTAATAACAATTTAATATTATACCTAGGAACAGAGGTCAGGTTAGTGATGGGCGATTCTCGAAATTGAATCGATGATCTTTTGAATCGATTAGAATCGACATGAAAAGATCTATGCACAAAAACTTTTGGCGAGATCAGGTCGATTCAAAAGTCCGATCTTCTAGGCTCAGAAGATTGATCTACGATATTGATCGATACATCAATATCAAACAATCAATCGATCATCTACATGGGTCGATTACTTATAATTACCTACGAAATTCGTATTTCATTACGAATGGATTCTCATTCGAGAATCGCCCATCACTACTACGAATTGACCTAAATAAATCTATTTGAATACTTGATAATATGAAATATGAAATCCGCTACTTTGAGTTAAGACTATTTTCGGAATGCCCTGAAGGGTATATGCCTGAACTATCATCATATTATTAGGGCCCAGTTAAACGGTGGTTTAAAGTGGAAGATTTTGGTGTAATTGTTTCGATTGGCTTATTCTAAGTTCTTTGGGGTGCTCAAAACGAATCTAAAGTTTTTCACGAAACATTTGGTCGGCAAATATGAGAAATCATAAAAAAATCACTAAAAATAATGTTTCTAAGTTGTCTTCAGCTTACACTTGCAAAGCAAGCTATTTACGCAAAAAGCGATTCTGTTGTAAAATGAAGAAGATAAAATTACCTGCAATTTATAATATTAAACATTGTTTCGTACATCGCACGGTTTTCACGAAAAATAGTGTTGGGATATGGAAGAAATCAGTAATTTTTGTAAAAAAAAAACAAAAACGTAGTGAATGAATCAATGCAATTTTCCCTTTTAATGAATGAATTCATCTGCAGCGCCTCCAAAACTAATATTTTTCAGTTAGTGTTTATTTCGATTTATGACATTCTTGGACTTAATTTATAGGCATCAATACTATTTTAACTTGTGGCTTTCTTGTCAATAGAAATTTATTTCTTTAGAAATATTGGTTTTGGATCAATTTGTTATATGCCTCTCTTCGAAAGAAAAATTGGTCACTTTTTGAGAAAATATGCTGTAATATTTTAGAATGTGTCATTACTGCCAATAAAAGATCTACTTCTTGTTGGCCCAGTTGTAACAAGTTTCAATTCTTTTTCGTAAAACTTCATTAATTCGTCATTAACTTTTCTCTTTGCCAGATTGGCCATTATTACATCTAGAAGGAAAGATTTGATAAAGTTAGCTATAAACATGACTAAAACTGAGTTTTAAATAGACTCTTCGTGTGAAAATTCATCAGAAAGTGAAGGTGAGAAATATTAATGGTAAATATTGCTAAATATGCCGTATATGGCTAAATATAATTTCAAGTTTAGTTTTAAAGAAAAAAAATAAGCCTGCTAGGGGGCACATTAATAATTTGGTCCAAAGTTTCTTTTAAAAAAGATAATTATTAAAATAAAAATTCGTTTGCATAAAAAATACAACAAAAATATATACAATAAGAAAACCAAAAAAAAAAAACTGAAGAGAAATTGGACACTTGACCTTATTGTCTGAGAAGGTCGATATGAAAATTTCGGTAGGACGATTTTTCCATGTGAAAGCCAAACCTCAATTTTCGGGACAAAAGTATTGGTTACATGAATAACTGACGTTAACTTTTTTTCCACTCATAGTGCAGCAAGGGATTTTTTTCAACGGCAAGCGGGACTCAGACCCGCTTCTTTGAATCGCTTTCTTAAAAATATCCTTCTTTATATTATTCACTTATTTTTACGGCAGTGAATAAAATAAAATAATACAACATACTATTCTGTAAAGAACACACCCAGATGAAACTGTTTCTATGAGTAGAAACCTCTGTGGCTCAATTTACAAGTTACATTTGTAATTTTAAAGGGTAATACTACCTTGTACAATCATAATCAGTGTCATTTTCTTGAAATTATAAATAACAAATCAATCAATATTTTTCAATTCTTTATATCAAACATTTTATTTTCAATTCTTCGAAAAAAAATGGCGGCGCTATGTCTGACGAACGGAAGCCCTGCAGGCGGCAATCTAGAGCGAAAAAATAAAATTATTTCGAAAGAAGAAGGTTAAATCAAGTAAATTACGTAGGATTTTTATGATATATTAATTTTTTCGAAAATAGTGAACAATTATTCATCTTCTATTAAATAATCCGTCGAAAATCGGCCATAAAATCGTTATAATTCAATGAATCGACAATCGATCGACCTGCAGTTAAAATTTGAAGTTGATCGGGCAAAAATTGAACACGTCATAGTATTGCCCGATTTGAGAAAGATAGTTTTGAGAAAACGACATTAAAGTTTAATGTTCTGAAATGTTCATGTCTTTCCTATTTAACTTTGGTCATACTTTCTTGTAATAATGATTAAAAAAATGTGTTTTAATTTTGAAAGATATTAAAGGAGGACCAAAAAAAAAAATTAACAATTAAAAAGGAATCAATCGAAGCTCGCTCAAAAAATTATCTTCAAATCAGCACCGCATTTACTCGGCATCGGGATTTCACTCGGAAAAACTGTTTCTTCACATAAACACTCTTGGATGTAATTTTTGATTAGTTAAGGAAGAATTTTAGCCCGTAAAAAAGAAGGTTCCAAGGTATTAGGTATTACCCCTTAAATAAACTGGTTAACCTATGACGACATGATCTTGATGCATTGCTGCAAAGGAAATACAATGACTGATGTTATACCAGTACCTTTGAGTAAACGTTTTCATATCTCCAAATAGACCTAAGAGCCATCCAGCCTTGATTAGCCAAGAAAACAAAACTCCTTGCCTCGAAATACCGGCGCCGTCCGTGACAAGAAGCCTCCTCGAGGCATCCTGTAAGTCCTAATTCACAGCCCTCTTCTGCATAATCTCTATGACTTAGAGGAGTAAAAGTGCCGTCATGAATAATGGCCGAAGGGAGGTTTGAATAAAAGTTGAAGAAAATAAGTCCCTTGTATCAGAGGGGACTTCGCCAGTTAGGCTAATGGATTATTTCTTACTTTTAGCGCGTTTTCTCTCACCTTCCTTAAGTCTACAAATTGTCTAAAGATAGTATCATAGCCGAATTATTATCAACCTTTTTCCAAAAGTCATGAAAAGCTGGATGCAACATAAAAATACGGTTAATTTAGCTTTTCTTTATTTTTTTTAATTATTTATTTATAAACATGCGGAACCAAGGCGTTTCACCTAATACAATTTTTAGTTATGCTTCCAATTATACAATAGAAATAATACACGTTTACAGTTATATACATATATTAATTACACTATATTACATATGTTTAATTGATTACTTGTTACTCATTAATTAATTAATTTAATTTGCAATCAAATTAATTAATTTGCAAAGGGAAAAATCAGGCGGCCGGAGCATAGTACTGAGCTCACTATCTCCCTAATGTGGCGTATGATCAAGAATCAGACATCTCTACAGTATCTGTCCATCTGGGCCCTTAGTGGCCTGTTACGGGACTCACATTACAAATGAATCCAATTATACGATAAATCAAATTTATACACTACAAAAAACAAATAGCTACAAATAAATACCTGCAAACACGCGAAAAATTGGTAGAAATAATTTTCGGTTTGGGAATTCGGAAACGATTGATTCAGTTCCAAACGTCCATCTAATCTAAGATAGTTAAATTTTGGTTCCGTTAGGAGTTAAGGAAGAACTAAAAAAAAAAAAACATTTCATTAACATTCAAGATATGTTGTGGAGTTTTCGTATATTTTCTGAAGCATCTCGAAAACGGTTGAAAAATCGTGGTAAGTAGAATAACCATTCCAAAGCATACTAAATTTCCTGCAACAAAGGTTCTAATGGAATTTTCAATGGGGTGATGTCAATCGGAGAAATAAGGACTTGGAACTTTCAAACTGTTGAGGTTTCGCTACCGGCTCAACTGAACCTATATAAGAAAGAAAAGTCCAAAAACAGTTTATTTTGTTAATAACAAGAAATGGCTGAAGTTACAAGTAGAAAATATGAACAATAAAAGTAAACAACTTCCCCAGACATCCTGAAGGATCTGGGAATAAAGATTTAGAACTTTTGTTGCCAAAGAAGTAGGGATGGGTCTCTTATCTTCGGGGTTTAATTTCCAGCTTAGAGTTACTGGAGAGAAATTAATTCCCAAGTTAATTGCCTGTTTTTATGACTACTCCTCCCTTGTTAAATGAGATGGTTTCTGTTCAACACGTGCTAAAAGAATTCAACGCTTTAAAGAGCCACTAAATAATAACTTAGGAGCAATTACAACTCACGTATTTTAATTACAGGGAATAGCATATTTACATTTTATCAGAAGTAAGAACGCCGTGAAGTTATTGGGGATGATAAACAATATTTACATACCAGAGGAAAACTTGTGAATCAAACCAAAACTTAAAATATAAACTAAATTTATATTATATTGTTTTTTAAATACATTCTTGCAATACCCAATTTTGTAATCGAATAATCAACTAGTGCACTTCCTCTCATCCTCCATAGGGAGAAAACCCTCCAATTAGGTTGCCCTATATATATATATATATATATATATATATATATATATATATATATATATATATATGTTCGCTCTCCAGCTGGCCTAAACATGGACCGTTTTTTATGATTTCAAAGGTCAAGTTCGTTAAACACATTGTTTTTTGTACGAAATTATTACGAAAAAAAAAACGTGACACCTACGTTTTTGGTTGATAGGTCTATAAGGCCGAGCCGATATCTGTATTAGTTGATTAAAATTAGTTTACCTAAAAAATGTTCAGTCGGTAAACTTTGATATTTAAATTTCGGTTACGTTTGGAGTTTAGGAAGGCTTGGAAAAAAATATTGTATTAAAAGACATTAGCATTCCAGGGAGTTTTGGTATATTAAAAATGGTTGGAAATCATACCAAGTGGGCAGTAGAAAGCTTACCAATGGTTCTACAAAACTTGTTCTAAAGACATGTTCGATGGAATGATTTTAAGGGGGGAAATAAGGTCTTAATACCTCTAAAGTGTTGGTTTCTTTGCATTGAACCGTTCTGAGCATTCTTTTTCCTCAGTGTTTTATACCTTGTTGTTTTGATAATTGATTTTAACAGTAAAATAAATTTGCTCGTAAAACAAGATATTTAAAATGAGAACGTATTTTCCGTTCCTTGTAATAGAGCTTTTCGAGCGGAAGTCGAATAGACCGAGAGAATATCTTCGCTTCTGTAAGTTTTTACACTTATTCTAAACATTCGAAATGTCACCAGGGATATGTAGTTATGGAAACAAGCTAAAATGACGCAGACTAATTCTTAAATGACATTTCTCGTGGATCTTCTCATTCATTCTTCAAACAAGAGAAGGGAGTCAAGTTAGGTAACATAGCTACACTCGTGGATCTTCTCATTCATTGTCCTAACAAGAGACGGAAGTCAATAGGCTACAGTTACATTGCTGCACTCGTGGCTCTTCTCATTCATTCTTCAAACAAGAGAAGGAAGTCAAGTTAGGTAACACAGCTACACTCGTGGATCTTCTCATTCACTCTCCTAACAAGAGACGGAAGTCAATAGGCTACAGTTACATTGCTACTCTCGTGGTTCTTCTCATTCGTTCTCCTAACAAGAGAAGTAAGTCAATTGGCTTAAGTAATATTACTACTCTAGTGGATCTTCTGATTCATTCTCCTAACAAGAGAAGGAAGTCAATGGACATAAGTAACATTGCTACTCTCGTGGTTCTTCTCATTCATTCTCCTAACAAGAGAAGTAAGTCTATTGACTTAAGTAATATTACTACTCTAGTGGATCTTCTGAATCATTCTGCTAACAAGAGAAGGAAGTCAATTGACTTAAGTAACATTGCTACTCTCGTGGTTCTTCTCATTCATTCTCCTAACAAGAGAAGGAAGTCAATTAACTTAAGTAACATTGCTACTCTCGTGCATTCTCTTATTCGTTCCCCTAACAAGAGACGGAAGTAAAATGGTCCAAGAAACATTGCTAACCTCGTGGATCCAGTCATTCATTCTCCTAGCATAATACGCCAGTCAAAAGGCCCAGGTTAAATTGCTAACCTCTTGGATCCAGTCATTCATTCTCATAGCAAAATACGGCGGTCAAAAGTCCCAAGTAAAATTGCTAACCTCTTGGATCCAGTCATTCATTCTCAGAGCAAAATACGGCGGCCAAAAGTCCCAAGTAAAATTGCTAACCTCTTGGATCCAGTCATTCATTCTCCTAGCAAAATACGGCGGTCAAAAGGCCTAAGTAAGGGTGGGTTTACACTTGCTAATTATTGCAGGATATTTATATCAGAGAGAAATTGCGATTGTTGAAAACCCATGTAAAATGTATGTCTGCAATAAATTGCTTATGGTAGAATGTATTGCCGACATACATTTTACATGGGGTTTCAATAGTCGCAATTTCTCTCTGATATAAATATCCTGCAATAACTAGCAAGTGTAAACCCACCCTAAGATTGCTAACCTCTTGGATCCAGTCATTCATTCTCCTAGCAAAATATGACGGTCAAAAGTCCCAAGTAATATTGCTAACCTCTTGGAT